>VDFB02057656.1:0-54069 GCA_007258455.2 Sequoia sempervirens
CCGACAAATGGAGTTGTGGAAAGGAAGAACAAAATAATTGAAGATGCTGGAAGGAAATGCCCCTCATATCTATTGGAGAAGTTGTGAGTACTATTGTGTACACACTCAACTAGGTACAAATCAAAGGTGATACTGGTAAGACCCCTTTTGAGCTATGGACTGGTCAAAAACTTACTATTACATATTTCAAGATATTCAGAAGTAAATGTCATATCAAGAGAGATGAAGACATAGGAAAGTTTGATGCTAGGAGTGATGAAGGCATATTTCTGGGTTATTCTACTAATAGCAAGGCCTACCAGTGTTACAATAAAAGATTGAGGAAAATAGTTGAAAGTGCAAATGTCAAGGTTGATGAAGACTTAGGTACACCATCCAAAACCTATGAATATGATTCTAATGATCAAAATGTTAGTACAAACAAGGGAAAGCAAGTTCAGACTACAAATCAAGTACAAATCATTCAAGTGGATCAGGAAAATCAAGAGGAAGAAGAAACCAGTGAAGTTGCAGAAGAGAGAACACAAGAGCCTGAAGTTGAAGAAAAATCTAAGAAGACTCAAAGGTATGTAAGATTGAATCATTCAAAAGATCAGATTATAGGTGATAAGAACAAAGGTGTCCATACTAGGAGAAAGATTGCAGAAGAATACTGCTTGATTTCAAAGACCGAGCCTACTAGTGTGAATGAAGCATGTAAACATGAGCACTGGGTTGAAGTAATGAAAGAGGAACTAAAATAGATTGAGAAGAATGATACATGGATTCCTATTCCCAGACCTAAGAATAAGAATTTCACTAGAACTAAATGATTCTTAGAAACAAACTGAATGAGCAAGGAGAAGTGGTTAGAAACAAATCAAGACTAGTATACAAAGGATATTCACAGATGGAAGGAATTGATTTTGAAGAGACTTTTGCCCCTGTTGCTATAATTGAAGCCGTAAGATTATCTCTTGCCTATGCTGCCTCCAAGAACTACAAGGTTTATTAGATTGATGTCAAGTCAACTTTTCTAAATGGTGAATTGGAAGAAGAGGTGTATGTTAAGCAACCTAATGGATTTCAGTTGACTAATAAGGCTCCAGATATGGTGTGTCAGTTGACAAAAGCATTGTATGGAATCAAGCAAGCCCCTAGAGCCTGGTATGCTAGATTAGACAAGTATTTGTTGAAGCTTGGATTCAAAAAAGGTACTATTGATAGTAAATTGTATCAATGTAATTAGATTTCCACAATCCATATGAATTTATGTTTGAATGCTTCTGGATTTGATTGTGTGTCCACTTTTTTCATCAAAGTGGACACACAATCAAATCCAGAAGCATTCAAACATAAAGTAAATTGTATTTCAAGAATGATAATAAATATTTGATTGTTGAAGTCTTTGTTGATGATATCATTTTTGGAGGAGATGATGGTTTGTGCATGAAGTTTTCTAATGAGATGAAGAGTGAATTTTAAATGTCAATGATTGGTGAGATGAAATTCTTTTTGGGATTGCAAATTACTCAGTTAGATAAAGGGATTTTTATATCTCAGTCCAAGTATGTGAAGGAATTGTTGAAGAAGTTTGATATGGAAGATTCAAAGCCAGTTTGTACACCTATGGTGACCAGATGCAAGTTGACAACAAAAGATGATTCTCCGAAGGAAAATTAGACTAGATACAAATCAATGATTGGTAGATTGTTGTATTTAACTCAAACTAGGCCTGATATCATGAATGTTGTATGCATTGTTGCAAGATTTCAAGTTGATCCGAAGGAATCTCATGTGACTATTGTGAAGAGAATTTTTAGATACTTGAAGGGGACAGTTGAATTTGGCCTATGATATCCTAAAGATGATGATCTTACTTTGAGTTCCTTTATTGATGTTGATTGGGAAGGAGATGTGAATGACAGGAAAAGTACTAGTGGTGGAGCATTTTTCTTGGGTAAGAAGTTGATTTCATGGTTAAGTAAGAAGCAAAATGTCATTTCCTTATCTACTACAGAGGCTGAATACATTGTTGCTGCTAACAATTGTACTCAAGTCTTGTGGATGAAACAAATGTTGAAGGATATCAGAGTTGTGTATAATGAGCCTATTGCTTATAATTCTGTGATAATTCAAGTGCTATTAACATTTCTAAGAATCCACTGCTACATTCAAAGACAGAGCATATATCTATTAAGTTTCACTTTTTGAGCAAAAAGGTGAGTGAAAAGGATAGTTAGACTAGAGTATGTGCCTACTAAGGAGTAGATTGCAAACATCTTTACCAAGTCGTTGCCTAAGGATACTTTTGAGTATCTCAGAGGGAAGTTAGGGGTGATTACCCCTCCTAATCAGAACTAAGGACACATTGCATTGCATTAGTCTGTGCATTTCAAAGTCATATCTTGATCCAAATTGATGTTGTGGTGGCTGCTACTCAAGGGGAGTAGTCAGATGTTCAGATGCTCAGGTATGTGGTTCAAAATTTGTGTGGTGCTTAGAAATATTTGTCATTGATGTCAAAGGGGGAGAAGAGTCATGTGAAAAAATATGAAATATCTGGGGAGAAGAGCCTTGTAGGGAGAAGATCATGTGGAAGAGTTGAGGAGAAAATGAGTCAGAGTCTAAGGGGGAATAAGTGTCAAAAGTTAGCTGCATTGATGGTGTTTTTCACATCATGTGTTGCCATCAATGCCAAAAGGGGAGATTGTTGGATGTTGTGGTTGTGTTGCTAATATGTGGTTGTCATTGACGTCAACACTATTAGCATTAATTCATTAGAAGTTGTATATGTTGAGGATATTGAGAAAATTGTAATGAGATGAGTTGCAGGTTTCCAGTGGTGAAGTGAAGTTCAATATGTCGGTAAGTTCTATACGTTGATGATCAGAGGTTGTGGACTAAAGGGTTTATTGCTGAGTATATCTAGTTTCAATTAGGGGAAATTTACATAAAAAAATGGGCCTCCTAAGGAACTCTAAAAGAGCAAAAATTATCTCATATAATACAAATTATTTAAATATAAAGAATATAAATTACTTAGTTCTGAATGAGTTAAGTGGGGACTAATGTTTCTATTATAATTCTTTAAAAAACTGAAGTCCATGATTTTTTAAAAGTGGTAACTTATATTTCTATTATAATTTATTAAAAAACTCAAGTTCACTTTCATCATTATTTATTGTTTTTTTAAAAACTCTTAAACTCAAGTTTGGTAACTTATATTTCTATTATAATTTATTAAAAAATTCAAGTTCACTTTCTTTTCTTGATTATTTGTTTTTATTTAAAAAGTGGCAAAGTAAAAGTAACTTTAGATATTTTATTTTTTACTTAGTAATTTATTATATATATATATATGATTTTATAGATTTAGATTTATTATGTTATTTACGTTTATTTAAATAAACACGTTTATAGGTTTTATAATAGTATATTTATATTTTAAAAAGTATGGGGATATATTTTTTCCTAGTCTTTTTTATTTTCTCATTTTCTTTCCTTTGCAATATTTTTTGGTTTTTAATTTTAATTTTCCAATTATTTTTTCCATAGTTTTGTGATTTTTTCCAACCTTTTCTCCTTCCAACAGTTTCCAATTTTTTTTTTGGTTTTTATTTTATTTTGTCTAATTTATTTTATTATTATTTTAAAGGAATTTAATGCATGAGTTTAATAAAGACTTCTCTTTTTCCCTTATAAAATTTTTTAATTATTTTTAGAAACCTGTGAGAGGCGTTTAAGATAGGAATGAGATGGGAAAATGCTTAAGCTAAAATTATTAAGATTTTAGTTATAACATATGTGTTTTTAATAAAGACTTTTCTTTTTCCCTTATAAACTTTTAAAAGATAGATAAGGCTTTAAAATAAAATGAGAAGTAAATTATTTCATGCATTTGATATTTAAAAAGTAATGAGTTATTTTATTCATTAGGTATTAAACATAAATAAATATAAATAAAGGTATAGAGTAATGATGGGACACATGTATATATTTCATCATAAATATAATTATAAATAAATGAAATTTAATTTATTATTATATTCTAATTCTTAATTAGGATATAAAATAAATAAATTTAATTTTTGTATGATTAATGAATTTGTTAATAATAATTAAATATGTACATAAATTATTTTTATGATTTTTTAATTTTTTTAAAATATTTTTTATATTTTTTTCTTAAAGAATAAATTTTTTTTTTTGAAAATATAAAAATTTCTATAATAGAACTTAATAGAACTTAAGAATATAAATCTAAAAAACAAAAAGAATAATTTATATTTGGAAAGATGAATGAGATAGAATAGGATATGTAGAATTAAATTAACCATCATGAGTTAATTCATAAGATTTTAGAAAGTTTTATTTTATAAAATAAATAATTTCATTTTTATTTTGGATGATGTCACCGTACAGGTTGATGTCATATTTTAGTTGATTTTTGATAACTTAAAAAGCTAATGATCTCATCCTTAGGAGGCCCATTTTTTTATGTAAATTTCCCCTAATATCCATGTCAAGTTTCAGAGATCTGCATGAAGATTTGATTGAGTTATGAAGACTTATATTCTGATAGTTTTTTTGTTGCTTTAGTTTGTGTTCTTGATTGAAGATGATGTGACTTCAGTTAGTTCAGTTGATGTAGATGCTTCTTTGGTGATTCGTGATGTTTTTGGATGCTTCTAGATCATGCTCTATCTTTGTTGCATGTCTGCATTGATCGTTGTGCTCATGGTTGGCGATTTTCTCTTGCATGTTCATGTTTTTCTTGTTCTTGGACGACATGGTGGTTGTAGCTTGTTTTGGATCTTTGAGGAGTAATTAATTGAAGTGTTTTTGCATTAGAGATATTGATTTGGGTCTTCACTAAATTGTGGCTAACCTTGATTGATTCACATTAATAATCTTTAGTATTTTGGGCCGATAATTTATATTCATTTTATTATTTTGTTGAGACCGACATGTAGGGATGAAATTTATTGTTGTAGATATATAAGAGTGATTGATTATTTGAATTGAAGGGTGCGAGTGGATGCCAGAGTGTGCTCTTGTGTGTATATGTGTGAATATTGATCTAAATCATTTGAAGGCATAATAGAGTGTGAAGAAGAGTGAAGAAGAGTAAAGAAGTGTTCATGTGCTTAACCAGAACTGTGATCAGGCATTAGCAGATGCTAATATTCTATCAGTTCAAATCCCTGTGAATGTAATCTAATTCTTTCTATAAGAAAATGTGTCTTCTTTTGGGTGGTTAGTCCTACAATAATTGAGTAGTGAGCTCTAGGTAGTGTTCCTGAATGCAAGTGCATTCCCCATATTTTCATTTCTTATACTTTTAACAGGGTATAATCTTGTGGAATAACCTCCACCGTGTTTTTTCCCCTAATAGGGTTTCCATGTAAAAAAATCTTGGTGTTATGTATGTTTCTAGTGTGTTGATGACTTATGCTTTCATGGTTATTAATTAGATCAAAGAATAATGTTAATAAGTTGAATAAGTTTTAAATTTATGAGACAATTGATTCACCCCCCCTCTCAGTTGTCTACCCTTGTGTTGCCAACATTTCTAATGACTTGATGGTTGCATAGTCAAGGATTCCCACTTTCTCTTTGAACTTCTTATCAAAGGGGATTATCTTGTTAGGGGGGTCTTCCCTTTTCCATTGATGTCAAATGGGGAGAAATGTGAGAAAATGCTCATGACAGGAGCATGGGAGAAATATGGGCAAAATGTAGATGAAAAGAGATGCATGTCAAAGGGGGAGTAAATTGCTTGAATGGTTCGATGGTACAAAGCACTAATGTTACCATTTACAATTGTTATCAGACCATACATTGAAGGATAAGCATTTAGTTTCATCATCAATGAAAAAGGGGGAGATTGTTAGCATATTATTTTCATCGATGTCAAAAAGGGGGATCAAAGGTGAGATGGAATTGAACATGCAAGGGAGATGTTGGCATCATGATAGATCAATTATGTGCTTAGTAGTGTGTCTGAATAACATAGAGCTCAGAGGATGTTGTGAAAGTAGTGGACTTGGTTTTGGAAGCATGTGGTGTTGGTTGATGTCAATGGACTCACTCACTCATGAAGGTTGTTTGATGTTGTGAAAGTGTTGAAGAGATTGCAAAAGTTTGGGTGTCAAACCTCAGGCTTACCGTGTATCGCTTGCTAAAGAAGGAAGGTATTTGGAGTTATTCATTTTTGACTATGCCTCTAAGGTTTCAAAAATTGAGTATCAGTTATACCTTGTACTAGTTGTACAAGAATGAAGAAATGTTCTAAGTCCAAAGGATTTTGGACCTTGAACTTTGGACTTCATGAGTATAAGTTATCTTTGTGTTCAAAGAAATTAGTATGAAAGAACCCACAACCTTGCAATAATCTATGAGGGGGATCTGCAGTATGGTGATATAGAACTCGCAACCCCACAACAACCCGTGAGGGGGGTTTACGATATGGCGGTACAAAATCCATAATCTCACGATAGTCCATGAATGAGGTATACGATATAGTGCAATAACTTGTGAAGACTGTAATGGTCATTTGGATGGACTGCGATGGAGCGGTATCGTGTGATTCAGTCGTAACTAGCAGAGTGATAAAGGTTAAGTGCAACACCACTACTATTCAAGGTGGTTTCAACGGTATTGCAGTAAAGAGCAATGTCTATGATCAAATAGGGTTTTGATCAGATGATGCACAAAGTTGGTAGTGGGTCTTGATGATGATGCAAGCCAAACATGTGGTGACATATCGCTTAGTCACTTCACATCATTTTTGTGAAGCAAAGTGATAGGATGGTTCTTGCGATGAGCGATGAATAGGTGAAGGTGATGCCAAAGGTGGACAAATAGCAGTAGTCCATCAGGATTTTGTGGGCTCGTGTCTCTTGTTAGTAATATAGCGGGGAATAATGTAGATTGTTTGGAGGTTGATCCAATGGTGATCACTAAATCTATGGGTGAGTGCAGGATCATGGGGGTCCAAAAAGTGGCAATATGACTCAAAAGTGGCTAATGGCATTTTTTTATCTAAATTTGATGAAACAAAAAGGGTTTATTGATAAAAAATTTAACTTCCACCAATATAAGAAATGACTTATTTGGAATTAAATAGATAATATTATTGATTTTCTACATGCATTCCAACTAATGTCCTGATTGACAGGTTGATTGAAAAATATCTATATTTCTTAAACAATTTCACATTTTTTGAATTCAAAAGATGCAACACATTCTATGCTTCCCATACTATAGGATAGAAAAAAAATGATTTTCATAAATTTTTTACCAAGTTATGGTGGTCAGGAAAACAAGTTTTAATATTTTTTAAAAATTTATAATAAAAAAATCATAACTTATTATTTACTTGCAAAAATTTTTTTTAAAAATGTGGCACATCTGGACATGTGTCCTCTACTTATATTGAAAGTTTCAAAAAAAAATAAAAAAATCTTGTCCTTAGGTTGGTTAGACATACACCTACTTTTTATTTTTTTCCTAAAACTTTAGTACTAATAGATTTAAATTTCAAAATTTCACCAAATAGATTTACTTTTTTTCCAAAAGAGGAATAGTATCCTAGAAACTACATTCAATTTTCTACAAATTTTGTTCTTACATATATTTTTCAAATTATGTTAATAACCTATTCAAATATTTATGTCAAATTTCCTAACTCTATTTTTCTGAATTTTCATTGCCACCTAAGGGCCTAGTTTGGACCCCCATGATCCTACACTAACACGTATCCACATCACGGAATGACATATGAAGTCATATGGGTTATAACGATGCTCAATGAAAGTCAATCAATGGTACATATTCAAAGGTAAAGATCTAACGGTGATCACTATTCTTATTTGCATCGTGCGACTAAGTGGTGGTGTCTCAAGAGTTAGAGTGATACATAGCAATGGACATGATCAACAATGGAGATTTAAAGTTTCATCTAATGATAATGTTTTAAGGAGAGAATATGAATGGGGAACGTTGGATCATGGTGCGAAGAGATAGGATCAACAACCGAGTTTCGAATATGAAGATATCAAATGGATAAACTCATGTAAACAGGGTTTTGATTGTTAACCTATTGAGTGAATGAATTTAATTCGTTCAATTGCACCTGTGAGCAATGTAGGTGAAGATTCAATCTGCTGAGTGGCAACAAAAATTTCTAAGACAATGAAGATCAAATCGAAGAATAAATAGAGAACAAACTAAATGCATGTCCAATCCTAGGGTTTGAAAGAAAGACTAAGAGGAAAAAATTATCTACACCAGAATTTAATGTTGTGCAGCTCAATGTAGGAGTATGATAGTGTAGAAGATATCTCATAACCCTAATAGAATATTTCTATGTGGTCGGGAATCTTGAGGCAATCACCATTAGTTAGAAACTGCACAAAAAATATAATCAAATGTTGTAAAGTGTAGTAACTACATGTGAGAGAAGAGAAGAAGAGAGTGCACAATGAAGAAGGTATTCTAGGCCTTTGAGGTGGATAGAGAATACAGTAAAAAGGAAAGAGAGAGCTACATAAGGTGTATGACCTAGGTGCATTAAGGTAGGCAGAGAATGCACTAAGAGAAGAGAAGAACATAGTAGAACAGAGGGGTGCAAAGCAAAGAAAGTTGTTGTGATAACAACAGAAAACTTGAGCAGTTGCAAAGTAAGTTGTAACATTGAATTGTGTTCTTAATGAACAAATTGTAATAATCCTATATGTTGTAAGTCTAATTGGTTGGTGTCATCAGATAACTAAGTTGGTACTCAAAATAGGGGATTGGTGTCTCCTTAGGGTTGATGCCCTTAAAATTTGTAACAAAAGGTTTCTTTGTGAGGTTGGATTAGGAGAGTAGCTCCTAGCAGCATTTCTCACCATGGTTTTTCCCATCTTGGGTTTTACACGTATATCTTGTGTTATGAGTTGTTAACTTGTGTACTTGTTTAGATTCCTACATTTCATGTTTTGATATGCACACTAAGTGTTTCAAGAGATTAGTCTGCACTAAAGGTTAAAGGGTTAAAATTTCAATATCTACTAATTCACCCCCCCTCTCAGTAGATTGTTTTGTTCCAACAATATGGTGACAATTTATAGGATCCATTATTTTATATATAAACCTAAAGATTTGTATCCTTTGGTGTTTAAATACTTATGTTGCATGCATGTTTGAGAGAGTTACATATTTTTAGATGCATAATATTCACATGCACCTAAAATTTGGGTAGAATGTAATGGTAAAATTTTCATAACCATTCCATTTCCAAATTTATTTTTGTGCCCATTTTTATAAAATATCTTGATATGTGTAGCTATTGATAAAGGGTGCAATCTTGTGCAAACTTGTGATCAATCCCTAACCTTTTACCCACCCATATACACACTTTTTTTACATGCAATTAACCTCTACTCTATCCTTACATACATATACTCCCATACATTTTCCTTATTCTAATATAATTTATCACATAATTCATTTGTCAAACTATCTCCATGCTAGTCATTAATCACCTAGATTAGATTATTTCATTGCCTAGGATAATTTTTTTGGTCATGAACTTAATCATTTCTTTTTTAGAATTCAAAATCCATGCTTATCTTACTAGCCCCCTTTATTTTCCTATACCCTAAGTCAACTAATTACATGCTTGCTGAAATGTGTTGTTATGTTCTAGTATTCAAAGACGTCCACTTGCATTCATTTTATGCATTCAAGCAACATTCAAAATCCTCTTATTTTAGAGCATTAAAAGAGTAAACGATAGAGATACACTCGGATTTTGGTGCATTAAAAGGAGTAACAAACATACATACATCATATTAGAAAGCTTGATTGTTGTCTTCCAACTTTGTACACATTTTTGGGGCTTGACCTATGATAACTTATCTCCTTAAGACAAAATGAAAACCCTTCATAATTTTAAAATACCACTAACCCTCATATTAGTAGAAATAGAAAACTAGATGAAGCTCAATCCAATGAGTTATAAAGCTTAACAATGAAATGCTTTGATAAAATCTAAAGACATGGTATTATCTTGCAATCATTGATCTAACAAACTATTGGACTTGATCCCATCCCAAACAAACCATAAAGGTAGTGTAGATTAGAAATTCGTTTAACAAAAAGATTATGTTTCCAAGGCTAAAACAAAACATATTCTAAAACCTTTTCTAAAAGTGACCATACTTCCATCATAGAGCTATATACTAGTCACCTTTCATTAAATAGTTACTTTAAAAAAAAAATAGTTAGAATTTATTAGATTACCATTTTTAAATAGCTATTAAAAAACTAGATGAATTTTTAATTAATCTAAATAAATTTATAAAATGTTATTTTCTTTTACATCTATATTAAATTAATTAATTATTCTATAAATATACATATTTTTTGACAAAAATATAAATATATTAATAAAAAATTTAGAAATTACACAAAGATTTCTAGATAGTCATAACTATCACTAAAGTCCAAAGAGTAAAAATCCAAGGAGGTTTACCACAAACTATCCACCTCGAAGAACCAACACCATCCAAAAAATCAATAAAATAAAATGATATGAGATAACACAAATCAACAAGAGCAAACCGATCTGAGATTAGTGGCCTTAAGCTTTGGGAGACCAGTAGCTGGTCCGATCCCTTGCTGGTTCTATCATGTGCTCTCTTTTGTTTTCTATTGTTGGTCAGTTTGTAGCTGCTTCTCTTTTTTGTTTCTGGATGCCGCACTTCTCATGAGCCCCCTCATTGGGTCTCTATGGATGTTTTGTATATGGGTATTGGCCTTTTCAAAAATTAATCTAATCCAAATAAGATCAAACCAATCCATTATGATAGAGCTATTGAAACTATGAAGATTGAGCATAAAAATGACACATCCAATCTCTGAGCTTCTATGCACAGTTAACATTAAAGATCCATTTAGCCAAACTATCTACAACAGTATTCCATTTTCAAAGAATATGAACAAAAAAGATAGATTCTAAATTTCAAAAGAAAATCTAATCAACATAAGAAACCAACCACCAAAAAAAACTCTTGAAATCCAAAATTATTTTTATATTAAAAAGTTTTATAAATACACTTTATCCATTACAGTTTATTGGATGTTACACCTCTTGAGATATAATGATCTTCAACTTATACGTTGAGAACCAGGAGGGCTTAAAATGAAACAAATTGATTTGATGAGCTAATTTTATTTTGGAGCCCACTTATCCTTTTTTTTGGTTTTATGTTTTGCAAAACAAATGAGCTGTCCACTCCAAACAAAGACTGAGCAGTTGATCTGACAACCCTGCCATGTTTTTTCTCTATAAACGAGCAAACCATAAGTGCACTGGTTTGTCCATCTCAAGTTTTCCATATAAGAAAGGATGAGTTTTATTCTATAATAACGTAAGAAAGAATGTTTCAAGGGTCCTCCCACGAATGGTAAGTTTATGAGTGGCAGTGCTTGTCTTTTAGATTGGAAAGCTGAGGTTAGCCACCCTAATTTGGTATATAAAAGGTTCATTTCAGAATGCAAGGTTTACATTTTGAAAAGTTTATTCTGATCTCTCCTTTTCTTTTTCTTAGTGATTTCTCTTTTCAGTATTTCTGATCTCTATTGTCCATATCATTACAAAATTTGATTCATTATAGATCAGCAAAACTTTTCTTTTCCTCTCTGGTTGACTGTGCATGCAGGTCTCTATCTTCTGTAATCTGTTTTAGCCTTGTCATAAAAATATAACAAATCAGCAGGTAGTCGTAGAAAGAATTCAAAATATTACTTGCCTTTGAAATATTGTGAGAATAAAAGCTACAGGTTTTGATGAATATATTGTAGATTAAATGAAAAGAAGATTGTAGAAACTAAAATCAGAAATAAGATAATTTACAAACATGAAGAACACAGAGATTTAAGTGGTTCATCAATTTGACTACATCCACTTTGAAGTAGGGGAAATATCTTTATTATCAGCAACAACATAATATTAACCATATATGAATTGACAATTACATTATCTTGGAAAAGAAAGGAATGCAAATGGACATTGTAATTGAAGGGAAAAACAAAGTGACCGTTGGGCTTCAACACCCAACAACAGGGTGAACATTAATCAACACATCACCATAACTTGTCAAAAACAAAAGATAAATTGAAATTCATTAAAATTGAACAAATAAAATAATTCTAAAGTAAAATAAGCTGACCATAAAATAATTCTTAAGTACAATAACTCTTCAAAATGAAGTATCTCTAAGTAAATATAAATGGCTTTTCAAATAACATTAAAATAAGTAATGTAAATAAAATAAAATAATTTTAAAGAAAAATAAAATAACTCTATAATTAAGATTTTAGACATTTTAGATAGAAATATATGCGATATCTATACTAGTAAATATTAATAATGTGATTAATATTTTCATCTTTATAGTAAATTATTAATTATATTATATTTTTCATATAGATTGATTCATTTTATATTGTATCATTTTATAAGTTCACAATTTTCAAGAATATCCAAGCCAAGGTCAAGATAGCTAGAGCGGTGGATTCAATCTCTTTTCCCATTTATTGGCTACTAGAGAATACACTCACACTATTATGTTAACATATGAGTGTGTGTTTATATTTTACACATCAATGATTCTAAGATATAACACAATGTCTAAGACATCATGCCATGATTCTAACATATAATACCATTAGAGACATCATATCATATTATAAAAATTTCATGTCACTATGATAGCATATTCTTCATACAAAATTACATTGTTATAATAAAGGCTTGGTATTCTATCTTTTAGATCATGTTGATGAATCACACTATTCATAGTGATGTAAAAGTTAAATTCACAAGTATTTATAGCCTACCTTGGAGACATGGGATAAATGGGAAATAAAATGAAAACTAAAATAGTTAATAAATGGGACAAGGTGGGCACTCCCTACAGTAGTTAATTGATATGTCAAACAAAAATTAAAAGCCCAAATGGTCACACCTTGTAAGGTTTCCTCAATAAGTTATTTTCTCTATGGATTTGAGCATGATCTAAGGGCTGAGAGAAAATACTCTTTTGAAAATTAGTAGATTTAGAAAATGAGGATTCATTCTTGTTAATTATGAAATCAATATTAATGTACTACAAGAACTACCTTCAAAATCTTTAGATGTTCCACCATTATTAAATGATCTAAAATAGTACTTTGAGTATGAGGAAATATTATATTAATATAGAGTTAGTCTTACTTAAAAAAAAGAAGTGAAAGGAGACATTATATTGTAATGGAATGAAGTTCTATTACAAGGAGGAAATGAAAATATTGAAAAAAATATATTGAAAAACTATCAATTAGATTTAATAAAAATCTTGAAAAACTTAGTTTACACATTATCAAGAAATTATTTTCACATCATGGAGTCAAGTATCTAAAGAGGGACTTTTCATAAAGGTTGACCACCTTGTCATCATCAATGCCACTCAAACTCCACTCTAAATCATTAGATGATAAATGAGGTTAAATTCATCTTATTCATATTAGACCACAAGGTTGATATAAAAAAATTATTTTTCCTTATTTCCATCCTATATAGAATGCAATGAATTGTTGAGTCTATTATTGTGAAAATTTCATTTTTCAAATTTGTTTACCATTCTTAATTCGTTGATTATTTGTTATCTTTCTAGTGTTGATATTCCTTAAGAAAATGAAAGTTGAAAAATGAAATATGTATTTCAACATATATTTAGTTCATGTTTTATAAGGCTTATCTCAAATTATTTACCTTTTTAGGCGATTCATATTTTTTTAAAATATTGGGAAAATATTATAAAATTTATTGTAAATGAAGAAAATAATAGGTTAAAAAATATAATGTGTATTTCAACCTACAAATATTTAGTTCATGATTTGTTAAAAGTCTTTCAAATTTATGATCTTCTTAGTTGATTTATATTTTTTATATTTGAAATGTTCAACAACTATTTAGTTCATGATTTATAAGGTTTATTTCAAATTATTGACCTTCTTGTACATGATTCATATTTTTTTATTTTCAAAATAATGGGGTTCATACATTGGAAAAGAAAATATATGTAATTTAATGTAAGTGAAGAAAGTTATAGGTTAAAAAATACAATGTGTATTTCAACCTACAAATATTCACTTCATGATTTATAAAATGTATTTCAAAGTTATGATCTTCTTAATCGATTCATATTTTCTAGTACTTAAAATGTTGAGAATACACTAGGAAAATGAATATTGTATAATTGAATGTTGGTGAAGAAAACTGGAAGTTGAAAGGGTATTTCAAACTACACATATTTATTTTACTTTATAAAATCTTTCAAATTTTTGGCCTTCTTAGGTCATTTATAATTTATTTTATTTCAATTGTTAGAATTTGTACTTTGAAAAAATGAATATTATGTAATTGAATGTTGGTAAAAAATATATAAACCTTCAAATACACAATGTGTATTTTAATATGAGCATGTTTAGTTTATAATTTATATATTATGTATCAAATTTATAAACTTTTTAGTTGATTCATAACATGAATATCTATTTTAGCTCTATTTCAGTTATATCACATTCATCATTGCATAGAGTAAGATTATTTTTATGGAAAGCTTCTAGACCCCTTAATGTTTTTATCTTGTTCAAAGTGTGATTGTTTGTTGATAAAATAATTTAGCTATAAAATGAATAATTCTATTTTTGAAAACTAGGCTAATTTTGTACTATTTATCTTGTTGAGACATTGTGTAAAGAAAACTTTTAACTCAAAAAAATTTGATATTTTAGTCAAGTTATTAGTAGTGGTGAAAGTCAAACTATTGTTCGAGATTTGATGGGATATGCAAGACCTTACACCCTAATGAATCTCATGGGTCCTTTGGGTCTATAAAATCTACTCCTAAATATTCCCTTTCAAGTAAAACCAATTGGATATATATAATCCATCAAGTTAATCACTTGGAAGATTATGAATTTCCAAAGATCTCTTTTTTTAATTAAATTATTTTAATTTTATTTCTATTTATTATGGGTTTGTATAAAATTTATGTGCTAAGTTATCTTATTTCATCATATAGCTACTATTCCTTTTATCTCTATTTGCATTGTTATCATTATATGGTTACAAAATATTTAAAATATTAAATGAGATGAGCAATATCTTGATAAAATCTATAATTTGAATAATATGCTATGAGACTTTAATTTCCTTTATGCTTGTGTAGCACTCATTAATCAGGTAGACTAACAACTAATTTATTTTAGTCTAATTGACAATAAAATATTTCCTTTGGAACGAGTATGATTATGATTTAATCATATATTACTATTAGTAATATATGTGTGTTGTAATTACAAGGGTCATCAATGGAATTAATTTTGGGTATAGTATTTATATTTATTGTTATATGCTTACAGAGCTCTAAATACTTTTAAATTTGTTGTATGCATATGTAACTTAAGATGATATTTTTATATAGACCTTTAGTATGTGAGAAACTATAACAAGTATTAATATCATTTAAGACAACTAGATAAAATTCCTTGTTCAGATAAATCTACATTAGTAGAGAGTACACTTGTAGAAATATATATTAAAGAAAACACAAACACTACGATAGGAAATTTTCATTTGATGGGAATAAGTGGAAAATAAAATAGAAGAGAGAACATGTTCTTAGATATTTTTATGAGGTCAAGGTTTCTAATGTTAGAAAAATTGGCAAGCACTTTGAACAAGTACAAATTATTCATTATAACTTATATTCTTTTTATAGTGGTAGTAGAGGGAGAGAAGCATTTGATTTCATGTCGTGGGAAAAAGAGGAACTCTTTAGAATCAAAATTTATTCTGTAATTTATATAAATGCATCAAAATTTTAAAATACATATTAATATCTTTAATCAAACTATTAAAAGGTAACATATATGCATGTAAGATATGTATATAATTTTCAAAATAAAATAATAAAAAAATAATTATAAATATAATGAATAATGACTTTTCTAAAAGTAAAATTAAAAGTTATGATGGAGTTCCCCAAATATTTGCAATTTTTGAGTAGCCCATGGACTTAATCATCATATAAAGCCATTTCCCCATGGTTTGGACAGGGTTTTGGCTTAGAAAACCCTCTGTTCTTCTAATTCCACATTGACTTGCTTGGTCGGTTTCTCATTTTTCAAGTTGTCACTTGAGCCATCATATGTGTTCGACCACCATCCCCTTTGGTTTAGAGTGTCGGTCATCTAGTCTAAGACCATTTTAATGTTTCCTAATGTTGGGACAATAAATATTTTTCTAAATGACTTAATCTTAAGTCATTCATCCTGGAGGGTTAAACCATCATTGGCCTAACAATGGCCCCTTCTTTAATGCTAACATTGTCATGTGTGCAGGTTTAGGGATCTGTGACTGTGGGAAATGATCTTGGCCATACCCTACTAGATCGCGAATGTCAAATGTCAACCAGTTACACAGTGCAAGGATAGTGAGATGAGGATGCGTGTCCTTATATGGAAGTGGGGGCCGGTCTCCATTGTTGAGCTTACTACCTATGGTTCCAAACTAACGGTGAAGATCAAACATAGGGAATAATCTATGTCATTCCCTGCTAGCTTGTAGAGTAAAGATGAATGTTTGTTAAAGGTTGTGAGATGGGAGAGATCTTGACATGCAGATTAATACACTAGCTCATGAAGTGGGTGAGACCCACTGACAGGTTAGGTGTCATCTGATTTGGATGAATGCTATTGGTTAGAGACGAACCAGCAAGAAAATGTTGAAATTCAAACTCAATCAGCTCAATGTGAGCCATTTGATCTACCATCTCATCAAAGGATTGATGAGTGACATTCAAAATCAACAAACAGGCACGTGATAGTCATTTAGTTCTACAACCAACAAGTATTAATGGTATGCTCTTTACAGGAGCTATCAAATTGATCTCTGTGCATATGGAGACTTAATTGCCGGTAATCATGAAGTATGATATGTAAATTTCCATGCACTTGGGAAATAAACAATGATAATATGCACACCAAAAAATTTCCACCATTTTGCGCATGTGTTTTCTTTGGGCATTGATGGTTGTTATCATCACATCACTCGATAAATACAAGATGAATGAATGCTAAATTCATTTCTTGCATTCAACAATTAGTAATTTTCTAAATTTAGCTGAGTGAATAGTGTTCGATTGCAAGCTCAAGAAGCTACCAAACATCAAAATGAGTACTTATGCTACTGTTAGAGTCCCAATTAGGAGGTTTCCAAGGTTCAGTGCGAAGGAGCAGGATAGTGTCGATGAGCAGGAATGCAACTTACTTGAACATGCTCTAGTTGCAGAGGAGAAGGTTCATGCCGATAAACCTTCGCTTGTCCCTGTCAGGAGTAGTAGGAGGCTATTGCACCATAGTGTTTCCATTGGGAAGATAGAAGAAAAGGGAAAAAGCCTACCCTATCTACATCTAGAGTTTCTAGGAGAGTAAGGTATGGACGCCGTTCATATGGGCAACACAATTCTCTAATTGTAGTCACAAATAGTTCTTCGAAGAGTGCTACAAAGAGGGTTTTGAGCTATCAATGGTATCTCATGATGTAGACTCCAATTGTTTCCCCGGGAATGAAGGTGCTATCAATCATGCCAATATTGGTGTGGACTCTGAGTGGGCATGATGACTCTATGCCAGAAAAGGAAAAGAACCAGGAAGGAGATGAGGTCTCCTCTCCCACTATTGCTACAACACGGAGTAGGCATGTATATCATGGCTCTAGTGCTGGTGTTGGTCCTATGAAATGGAATTGCTTTCTAGCTTGGTGAATTTTGTTATGAAGATGAAAGTATGTGTTGGTTGTTCTTGTATTTTGGTGTTGGTAAGTTTTATGCTAAACATGGACAATTGAAGTTGGCTTTTGTGATGATTGTGTTAACTGTGGATGTGGGTTGTTGGGTTACGCCAATGGTTACTAGCTACTTTTGGTGGTATTAGCAAATTTTGATGGTTACACATTTTGCCTCCCCTTTTGGAAAATGATTGCAAATTGTGTTCTAGGGGGAATTTTGAAATGAAATGCAAATTATTATGAAATTATACATCTGAATTATAATTGCATTTCAAGCCATAAGCTTGTTTGCTCCTTGTGCTATAAAATGAATTCATGGCTCGTTTACAAATGGTTATGGTCTTAAGTTTCAAGTCAGGTATATGTCTGGGTAGAAAATTGACTATAGAGAGAAATTAATCAATAGAGTAGATAACTTGTTTTGGCTTTGAGGAATATATGTAGTGATCTTGAATGGTTTTATAGTAATGACTGATATTGAAACAAATATATATATAATTCTAATGCATGTATTCTCCTTCTGTATTTGGTTGCAAGTTTTGAATGAAATATCAAGGATATCTTTGTTCATCTTAAAATATTTGTTTGAATGTATGTCTTTGTTTCTGCTTTGATTCAAAGAATCAATTAAAATGCTTAAATAGATTCATAAATTTGTGATAACTTACAAAGGATTTGGAAAGCAGTCATGTCTTAGAAACAACGAGTTCCATGATGCAATGTGTTGTGATAGTTTTCCATTATTATCAGAATTAAATCATTTCTATATTACTGGTTGTTATGTATGTGACTCTAGTGCCCTATTTGACAAGACACTAGTCTATTTGTTAAATATTTACATTAGAAGTGTATCCATTATCTATCTAGTCACCGATTTGAAATCAAAACACAAATTCACTTTAGAATTCATAAATCATGAGGCATGTGTGTGAAGTATTTTGAAATAACCCTTGGTTCCTAGTGAGTGGGTCATAGTTTACTCAAAGACAAGCCAATCTTTCAATAATTCATGTTTATTTGCTCCTCATAGGAATTGATCTGTGAATTAATGTGTTCTAAAATGTATGAACCAAAATGAACACAGTAGGAACACCCTCCTAGGTCCCATAGAGCCTAAAGTGTAGAATATTTTAGTCTTTGACTAAATCTTATTAGTTGGCCTTTCATTTTAAGGGTCTTGAGTATAGGAGTTGGCTACTCTTTAGAGATTCCTTAGGTGTACTGGAAAAACAAAAAAAAATGGTGACTTTGCTAGGGAAACCCTTATTGTCCAAATACAAATAGAAAATGCAAAGTCAAATGATGATGTGAATTTGAATGTCTTGTTTAGCTACTAAAAAATTCTTGAACTTGGTAAACAATTTGAGTGCAACAAATATTGAAGGACTTGAATGTGACTCCACTATGGAAGATAGCCCAGAACATGTTCCATTTGTGAAGATACTTCATCTCATTTGAAGTTCAGTCCTCTGAAAGGAGGTGGTGACTCTAATTCAAAGAACCTAATAAATCATACATCAAATTGTCAAATCGCTAAAGGATAGTCAACCGCTACAAAATACCAGGTACTCTCATATAATTTGAAGAAAGTAGAGCATATTATGGGTAAATCAAGATAAATTTCCCATGCTCGAGATGTAAATGATTCCCTAATAGGTTAATTAGCACTAGAGATGAGGGAATATTAGTGATAATTTAGCATGCCTTTTGCATATAAGCTGAAATTTGTGTATTATGGTAAAAGGAGCCTGTTATATTGTTAGATCTTAGGTAACATTTATAGGGAATATACATGCTAAAGTATTATGATCACAATTACAAAAGGAATCGATGTAATATTGTATAATTGCATAGGAAATCTTAAATTCCTTTTCAAGAATTAAGGACGAGTTGTCAATTTATGCCATCTGATGTAAATAGTGATAAAAGCATGCATGGTGAAAAATCCTTGTCCTACCAAGGAAATTTTAGTAAGTTGATAGGTATAGGGCCTTCAACTTTGACAATATTTTTGGTTACCCAAATATTGTACCAGCCAAGATCAGGGACAAAATACCAAAGTTCAATGGTGAAAGCTCAGAATCAGCAAGTAAGCACGTGCAAGAATTTGTTGATATGATGGGAGATTATGAGATATATTTTGAAGATTTGGTTATGAAACTATTTGTTCAATCCCTGAAAGGAGATGAAAGAGACTAGTTCTCTTTCTTGCAAATGTCTTTTGTGCATTGTTGGAGTGAACTTAAGGCAGTCTTCATGGAACAATTTGGTGAAAGGATAAATGCAAGTGTTGCAAGGAAGAATTTCATGGAGATCTTCAGGAATAAGGAAGAATTGATCCTTGCTTTCAACCTTAGACTTGCAAAGGTCATAAGAGAAATCTATGAACACATGAGGCCAAATGATGCAAAATGTTTGGTTGTATATTTAGGATCATTTGATAGTAAGATGGGCTTTTTGTTGAGAGATAAAGATCCTACTACCTTACAATAAACCTACCAAGATGTTATGAATATTGAGAACAATTTGAAGTACTCAATCATGAGGGGACATGTGACTGCTAGTATGAATGGCTCTAATAGAATTCAAACTATTGAGCCAAATAAATTAGGAAGTGAAAGTGTTTTTCAAGAAAAAGATCCCTTCTAGATGCACTATATTTGCATTACTTCCATAAGATGTAGAACAAGAGCAAGCATCAACCTCATATCAACAAGGATTGAGAAGGGATGACTTAGTATTCTTTGTTAGAGAGTTGTATGAAGTGAAAAAACATGTAAATGAATCACCATATGACTTGTTTCCAAGATTCTTAGATGTTCTAATGAAGATACCCAAAAGGGTTAGACCTAATGAATTAATGTGCATTGATTTGTTTTGTGAAGTATACAAATTAGGATTAAGCAAATTTCATGAGAATTTGAAGCCTCATAGTATTGATCAGATAGTGGATTGGATAAGCACTGTGGAAGACATTGAGTATAGTTATATGCCACATGCTCTTTTCTAAAATGTGGGCAATAATTTCCATAGTGAAGATAATCAAAGGCTAAGGTTGAAAAATCAAGAAAATGCATCAGAATGTGGACAGTTAGTCAATGACTGTTGTCATTTCACAAGTAATCTAGATGTAGTCTCAAACAGTAGTGATGAAGATGAAGAGACATAGTATGAGGATAAGAAAATAGTGCCTAATTTTCTTCCTTGGGATTTCATAGTCTGTGAGAAAACACAAGAGGTACAGGGTGAAACCTCACATGTTGATCAAATCAGGAATGATGATACACAAATCAATGATAGAGATGCACCTAGTCTTAGTTGTATGGCACAAACGAGGAATAAAAGAGATGAGATCGAGCCTGAACAATCTTCTATTGAATATGATTCTTCTTATGAAATGAAGATGGAATCCTTTGCTTCAAGTAGGGGATATGTCAATATTCTTGAAGGGGTGTGTAGCTAACGCTTTCCTTTTTGTTGGATCAATAGGGTTGCTAATGTTTTTGTTGTTGTTCTATTGATGGGCTCCTTATGTTTTATCTTTTGTCAGTTTTTTGGTCTTTTGGGTGACTAGTTTTTATTGCTTAGTTTCTCTTGCAGCTTTTCATTTTTGTAAAGGGTTTCAGGGCCCCTTAAAAACCTATTTTTCCTTATCAAAAACTAACATAAGAAATACAATCATGGATGGCATTATTTTCACATTTTCTATACTTCATTACTTAACTACTCACCTCACTTAATAATTCTCAAATGTCTGATATCAATTAATCTTATTTACAATTCAACTATTAGAGAGTACAAGGAAATCAACACTTTAACAATACCTTCTAATAAACTCATTTAAATTCTTTGAGCAATTATATTTATATATATATATATATCTACTTTTTATAACATAATAACTTAGATAATACAGTGTAGTCATAATTTTAAGCACGATACATAAATAAATATACACATACATATATATATATAATCATTTTATTTAACAAACTACTCGTTTAATATGAGAGAAAAATATTTTACATTGCAACATATTTAAACATACGACAATGAGTAACTGAATACATATATATATATATATAAATCATTTTCCATTATTTAATTCCAACTTCATTAATCCAATATAATAACCTCACAGACAAAATCATTTCTTTACTAAAGTCATACTATATATATATATCCTTACGTATCAGATTATGTAAATATCATAAGACAGATGACAACATAAATAAATATAACCAATCAAGAATGGAATCATATGCATTACGTATATTGAAAAAAATACTTATCTAATGAACATAACTCATATGCCAAAACAACCACCTCAACATGAAGGTTGAAAGGTAAGGGGATTTAAAAGAATCAAATTTGATATAGATAAATACAAATGCTACAATGGAAATTGAATTCTTAATCAAACAACATTTGGGCTGGACATTATATGAAGTGCTTTGAGGTGGTTAAGCCAATTGCTACCCCAAAGGGTAAACAGTCTAAGCCAATAGAGGAATATGAGATTGCCTCTAAAGAGGAACTAGCCAGCAAAAAAGTGAAGAAAAGGAAACTTATTTTCAAAAAAGAGATAGATTCAGAGGGGGGTGTGAAATTTTTCCTAGATTCACTTGCTTCCTTGGAGGTGGGTCCTTAATCCCCTATTGTAGGAAATACTAAAAAAGGGGAGTCATGTGCTAGTGAGGTCTATTTGATTTGTAGTGATGAGGTGGTTGTTGATTTGTTGAGTAGGGGTGTGAAGGAGAAGATTGATTTGTATGGCACATGTGGCTTCTTTGCCACCCCTTGTAACCAAGCAAAAGAAGGAGCTGGAGGAGGGAAGCAGGAAGAAATAGGTTCTAAGGATTGCGCGCCAATTATTGGAGAGGGACTTTCCTCTCACCATAGTGGGTGGTCTAGATGTTGATGATTCTCCAAGTGTTAAGCTAGACTTGTAGCAAAAAGGTAAGATTGGGGTTGCTAGTGGTTGTTTTTTGTGGATACCCAGGATGCAAAATTGGAGGGGCTGAAGAAAAGAAAGGTTGTGGCAAAGGAGATTGTGAGTTCCATCCACAAAATCAAGACTCTGGTAGCTACTGGGAAAGGTAAGAAATCTCTACTGGTCAAGATAAGGTTAGCTCTTCTGAGGAGCAAGATGCTTTGGGGAAGGGGGTTTTTAATATTAATAGACAAGATATGTCAAATGTACTGGGAATTGCTCATGAGGGTTCCATTATTTTTTTCAAACTATTTAAATGGTTTTTTCATGAACTAAATAAAACTAATGTCAAAGTTAGGGGTGTGGTGAGTAAGGTTGAGGAGTCCTCTATCCAAACCCAGATAGATGAATTTTTTGATTCCTTAAATATTGTGGAGGACACTATGGCAAAGGAAACTCTTAAGATGAAAAAAAAATGTGGAAGGTAGAATCCTCACCCGTGAGGATCAGATGGAGAAAATTTGGGCTACTATGATGAGGGGTGGGGAGGTGTCTAAATATGTTGTTAAGTTTGATTTTGTTGGTATGACTTCTCTTGTGGTTATAGTGCTAAGAAGCATAAAGAAATTGTTCATGTTGAAGAGATCAATGTTGTTGGTAAGCTAATGGAGGAGGACGGTGCTATTGAGAAGGGTGGGGATAAGGGTAATGTTTTGGTTACTGAGGGGAATACAGATGGACCTAGTGCTAGAACTAGAAACAAGACTAAAGCTCAGGTTGGGGTTTTTGGTAAAAAATGCTCGATATTTTGGATGATGCTCAGAACGCTACAACAAGCGACGTGGAGGTGGCAGATATTCTAAAAAACATGTAGTGCTATTGGTTGGGGTCCACCTTTTTGGCTAACTTTTTTTTGTTGGTTTGTTGTTGATAGGTTGATTTATGCTTATTGTTGTTTTCTTTTGTATCAGCAACTTTATTTTGTAAAGGGTCCTAAGCCCCTTCAAAACCCATAGTTCACCTCTAATCAAAAAAATTTGGGCTGGACATAGTAAATAGACCACAAGGTAGCGATAAAGGGGGAGGTTGGAGGTGTGCAAATTGAAGGATTGGCTTAGTGAATAAAGGCAACAGGGCATCTTTAGATTCAAGACTTTAACTTAGCGCTATGAGAGAAAATAAAATAGCATCCATTATCAACTGCCATGGTGAAAGGTTAGCAATTACATTTGGTTGAATAGATATGGCTTGAGTAAGTTCAGATTGCCATCTTGTGTAATGCCCTACCTTGGTTACCATTAAAACAAAGTGTAAAGAATGAAATTTACTAAACAATTTTTTTCTAAGATATTTAATTTACACAGTTGCCATAAGGTTTCCAAGATGACGTTACTTAATCCTAATAATTAAACTCAGCACACTATCATAAACATAAGTACAAATATAATTTCATGAATGGTTCAGTTTACAAAACTTATTACAATCGAGAAACCATAGGTCTAGATTACAACAAGAGAGATTTTAATAAATCTTGATACATCCAAAGTTGGTACAATATGAACACTCTTATACAAGAGGTAATTTTTACAAAGCTGATAGTGATCATATCACAACTAATATCCATATTCAAGAACATGCTTCACATCCTTTGTCATGAAAATGAAGTAACTGGAACCAGCTGCAAGCATAGGATCATTTGCAAGAAAATACAAGGTGTAGCACGGTTTCCTCCCGACCACGTGGAACTCGAAGATCCACTCACTCTTGCTATGAGATAATAACAGGTCCACAAGCAAAGAAGATAGAACATTATGTTTACGGGGTTTACAAATCACATCACGACATAACATTAACAATCATAGCAAATAAACCTCAGTAACACAACACATCAAAATAAATCTAAACACAAGGAACACCATCATGATATAGACTAAGAGTGTCATCACATCATCCGGATAGGTTACCCTGGTGAATCTTCCTAGACTACCAGCCCTCTCTCCAAGAGTTACCCTGGTAGCCTCTACCGATTCCCAACCCCTATGCAGACCAATGTGGAGTCACTTCATCTTTCAAGAGGAAAAGATGACAACTTGCCATTCCAGGCCTTCTCAACCTTTTCTCAACCTGAATGAGCATTAATACAATAGGTGAGGCACACTTTTATCTGAATTAATGTTTATAACTTCCCAACCCATAATTCTTTAGTTAGGTTTTAACTGAATTAACACACCTATGATAGGTTACCCAGACAATCTCTTCCGGATTTCGGCCCCTACCGCAAGCCACTCTTCTATAACATGACTCAACATAAAACCAATCTAGGGGTAGCTATCAAGCACAAAAATCAAAACCAGAATGTTTATGTCCTTCACTAGAGGCAAATCACAATCTCTAGGATGTCACTTCAAAAGACCACAAAATGATACAAAGCTATACCCCCAAGTAAAAAAACTTGTAATCGAGCAAAGTGATCAATATGTATTACACATAACAATACCATTTTCACTTCTCTTGCCTTTAAAGAAGAACAAATCAAAACTTAATATCATTACATGTTCACTCCCATAATATGTACATATCTCATCAAATACACTCATTTAATCTTCATGAATTAAGAGTTCAAAAATAACAATCTATTGACATTATAGAATGTCTTACAATTTACTATTTCAACTATTATTATTATTCAATACAAATAATAAGAGCTCCTCTATTTTAAAAAAATCACTTAATTCCTACGATACAATTTATTAAATAAATAAATAAACAAAAAGTATCTTTAGCAGTCTAGGAATCATATGTTTAAATCAACTCTTTAAAGAACCTATTAACTAAAATGTAACTAACATTATAACATAAGTATCATACAAATTCTTTATATTTTATAATTCAATTACCTTGAAAATAAAATTAGCATTATAACTTACAACATAAGTTGTTATATTTTCTTCTATTTTCATTCTTAGTCTCATACTTAACCAACACTTGTGTAGAATAAATATCTAGCATTAGACAGATTTATAAAATATGATTTTCTAATTAAGGAATCTGCCCATATATTGCATGCAAAGCCAAGTCGAACTAAAGACAAGTATAAGTTTATGAATAAATATCTCAACTTTGAGTAAGATAGGACTCCATGTTTCCAATGCCAGTAATAGTTGCAGGTAATAACTTATTGTAACCTTTTCAAATCTAAACATAACAATTGAAGATCTCAATATATTTTTGTGGACTGATTTATCGATTAAATGAAAGGCATTCGCCATGATATAGGAATAGTTATGGACAGTGATTCGAAATAAATCTTCTAACTAAATATTATATAAAATGTATCATTGGGTGGAGGTTGAGCGCAAACTTTGATAGGGAGTAAACACTGGCAAATGGAATAGTTAACAATATCTTTTATTCCCTCTTCAAATTTAGAGAATATAAAACTATAGTTTTACTGCTTAACTAGGAAGATTGTGCAGTATTTTCAATGACCATTACAGAAATGGAATCTACAAAACATATATAATGATCTACAGGTATCTTAAATTCAACACATGCAAAACTAATACACCAAAAGTAAGGCGCAGATCATAAGCTCTAAATTACAACTTTTGATCATGTCTACTCTGCATTTATCATTAAAAAGAGGGTTGTGCACAAATTTTAGCATAGAGATCTATAATATTTAATGTTAAACCTTTCACCAATACAAGAAAATCAAGATCTAAGTCAAGAACAACGATTCTAAGAAGAATGCATACAATTCTACTTAAGGTATAGATCAGAATTTAATCACTGATATAAGTCTACAGGATAGAAACTCATCTACAGGAGGTCGGGCATTGTCAAAGGTTAAAGCCTTAAAAGAGATTCTCAGACTATGGTGAAAAATCTGACATAAATATGTAAATTTAGCATAGGATTAAAACATATAAACAGGGAGAAGTTCTTCCTTAAGTATACAAACCCACCCCTCCATAAAATAGAATACAACTTAAATAAAATTTAAAGGAGTGACAAAGAAAGTTTAAGCTCTAACAACTAAGGACTGTCATGAATTAAGAATTCCATGATCAAAATGAACATTGCTGCTACCAGAAAGGTCTAAGTTTTTAGTCTAAAGGTTAAAACGATAAAGAAAGAATAACGATTAAGTTTCTCAAAACCTCATACCCAAATTTGTATTGCATGGCTTACAAAACAACATTCTTTTAAATGTTCACTAGATTCGTTCTTTAATCTAAATTAAACATTTCCATAAACCAATAGATGTTCAGTAAAATATATCATCATTCTCCAATTTCTAAGAACAAATGCTAAATTTCTATTTTCATGAATTCCTGGTAGCTTCAATAATTTGTATTTTTAAAATCTAATTGCCTATTCTAATTATTTTTCTATTTTATTTTGCAAGTTCGACTAACTGTTAATCTTTCCAAATGTTCAAAGAAGAAATTTTACATAAACTTAAAAACAAGAAAACCTGGTTAATATGGAAATTGAGCTGAAATGAAATCTGAAACCTTTTGTTGATTCCTCTATTAATTTACCAGACTTTGACAGTGAAATTCCAATAAAGCCAACTTCAAATCACGCTTGTAAACAACATCTAAAAAGAAAAGTTCTTCTGAAACAATTGCCATACATCAATTTTGCTAAAAACTGTTGCCATAAAAATTCTTCCCGTGAATATTAAAAATTGCAAATCCTTTCTCTAGATATTAATTCATGCAAATCACTTTCCAATCATAAAACTCAACTAATAGATCATTTTTGCATTGGAAATAACTCATTCAGTTCAACTCATTCTTCAAAATATCATAACAGACCTATAACTGACAATCAAAATTCTTATCTCATCGAAAATATCTTGTTTTAAAAATATCTATTTCACATAATTCAAGTTGCACAATTATATCAGCAATAATATTATTTAATTAAAAGCATTGCAATGAATTAACTTTCACTGATAAATTCAACAACTTATTTAATTTAACTTAATAAATTAAATCACAAACGTTGGTATAAACATTAATAAACATTTAATAAAATAAATAGTAAATACGCAAACACAAAACAATATATATTTGAACACGACAAGACAAACTGGCTACACGGGGTAACACAGAGATACTCGTTCGAAAATGAACAAAGGTTTAAAAGGACCTATTAATACCTCTGACAACATATTTATATTGAATTAGGGTACGCTTAGACCTGACAAGCAAGTGGAGCCGTTACCCGGTACCTGTGTCTGCAGGGAAACATCAACATTAAAACATATATATAACTCATGTTAGAAAACACACCATGAATAAGAATTGCAGTGTAGTAGGGTACTCACGAATGAGTAATGCCACACTGTCTTCTTCACCAACACACACGAGCAAGATAAATCATAAGCAATTATTACAACATGATAACCATATGCAAAGTCGTAAGAAAGAAACCATATCATGTAAGAATCTATCTCAGTATCATCAAACTAATCACAATCCAGATAATCAGGATGTCAATGTATCATCCACGAAGAACAAAACAATATAATATAAAAATCACCTCTAAACAAGAACAACATAGTATCCAAATAAACTAAAACATTTAACAGGAAATAAAAAACTAAAAACAAACTAAAACAGGATGTCACAATGGGAGGGTCACTACATCTTGCATCTACATTCATTTCCAAGTTTTTTGCAAGAGAAATCATTTGTAGAGATGTGAACTATTTCCATCATTTTAAACAACTAAGTTCATGCAAGAATATTGGGGATGCTAAATAAAACAATCAAAAAATAGGCTTGCGCATGAATACTCTGCACTTGATTGACATGAAGCAAAGAGAGGAAGTATAGACGAGGCATGCAAACTGTATTAGCACTAGGAATGTGAGATCCATGATGAGGAAACTTGCAATTAAATGCATCAAAGAGTTTCTAATGACATACAAGTTAATTTAGATACGTAAAAATCCTCTATTCAAAATCCTATCGATAATCCAACAAATTCATTTGGAAGTCTAATTCAAAACTATTCTCTTAGTTGAAAATTCTTAGACTCTTTAACCACGCTAGAAGACTATTGGACACAAGAAAGTTCTAATGCTTGATCGAGAATACTATTAATGAAATAAAATGTAATAACAATGCAATTAATAGAATACAAATGGATTAAACATAATGATTATAAACATTCATACCAAATCCATGAGGCTTAACATCATGGAGAGGGAAGTTTCTAATAATCAACCTATGTCTTTTCTAAAGAGAATCCCGAAGGAATACTTTGCACATGGAGAAGTTTTCAGACCTTGCAACCCGCTTCCCATTTATAATTTTCTTGCAAACAAATATTATTTCTTTTTTCCACTTCGAAAAATAGTTGTTTAATCAAAAAATTGTACTTTGATATCTATTATTGTAGACAAGAATTTGCATTTGAAAATAAAGATCAAAGATGAAAATCCTCCTCAAAAAGATCATTATTAAAACAAAGAAATTGATTCAATTTTCAGAAGAAAAAAATCAAGCAATAATCACTTAGTAAGACAAGTTTCTATTTTGCAACCAGTTTGGAGCCATGCAAGGGCTCGAACTTGCTTTTTCTATCTTTTTATTTGTTTTTTTTTCTTATCATTTATCTTGATTCGAAATTAATACTAATTTTAATATTTTATTTCCTTTTAATATCTCCTCACAAATTAAATTCATTAATTAAAAATTTAATATTAAATAATAATTTATTTTTATATTTAATTGTGAAAGCACTTATAATTTAGTCATTTAATTTAATAATTAATCATTCAAGTGCAACATATCCACCCACTTAATAACATAGCTTATTTAATTATATTTAATTCTACATCAAATAACAACTTTAATAAAAAATTAAATTTTAACACTATGTATCAGTAAAAATCACTCGAAAAAAAATAATCAAACATCAAGAAAGAGCCAAACACAGAGGACAGTACATAGAATTACACTTAGTATGGACATTTTTAGGGGTTTGATTTTTTTTATTTATATGATTTTTTCTTCAATTTTATTTTTTTGTCAAGTATTACCTCATGCAAGTAAAGTAGGGGTGGTACTAATGAGCATTATAGAGCTTGTTAAGTCAAGATGTGGAAGTATTTGAATTCTCTTTGCACTTTGGTCAATTCCCAAAAAGTTAAATTTAAGTAATGATAAAGTAAGTGGGGTAGGTAATAAAATCTTATCTATGGATGACAATGAATATTTTTGGATAAAAATGGAAGTTAATTGATGTTTTCTAATAAAGTGTGCCTTACAACATTTCCTTGACAATAAATGTCAATTGATAAGGAAAAATTGACCTTTTCACTAATGTATGATAAGACTTGACTAGTGTACCTAATATCCTTACAAAAAGGAGGGGATTGTACATTCTTCCAATGTTATTTAATGGTGTGTTATGTACTAATGCACATGATTGAAGATGATATTTTTTAATACATGACTAGAGACTTATGAATTTTGCATTATTTGGTACTTCTACTAATGGATAACATTTGAAATGTAGAAATTTGAAATTTGAAAGTAGTGTATGGGATTGCAAAAGTGAAATGCACTCAAAATAGTTTTGTTTTGCATTATTACTTGTTGGAATGGATAATGGGATTCTTGTGAGTTGTACTATTGTTGTCTTTAGTTATGTTTTGTTCATTCCTTTCGCAATCCTCCTTCCCACTGCATTATTTTATTATTGTAATCTTTTCAGTTTTGATCAATACATATAAAAAAAAAAACCCAAAATAGGATCACAAAACATAAAAAAACATCTAAGGTGAATAAACAATTAAAAATTGAATTAATAGGGTATTAGGGAAAAGTAGCATATCTAAACAATGGATCATGTCTTGGATCAAAAACATCTAAGGTGAATAAACAATGGAAAATTGAATTAATAGGGTATTAGATAGGGAAAAGTAGCATATCTAAACGATGGATCATGTCTTGGATCAATGCTGCACAAAAATAATCAAACCATGACATGAAATTGTGCATTTAAGATATTGACCTAAAGTAAAGTACAACTAGAGTGGAAAAAATTTAAGATATGCTTCCTACACAATTAAAATTTGTAAAATATTTTTTTGGAACAATATTAAGTTAAAAAAGAAGTTGATAACAAATTTAAAATATTATTTCTCCCACATAATAACTTACCAATCTTCCTAACACATTATACACAAAAATAATAAACATTTAACTATTTTAATCATTTTTTCAAAATTATAAACTATTGAAAAGAACAATAGACTTTAGCAAGTTCAATCATTCCTAAAATGAAATATTATCACAAATATGATCATAATACACAACAAACAATTTTCTTTCCAATTATTAAAAATCTCTAGACTCCGAAAACTCCAAAATCTTAACCTTTTCTGTGCATTGACGGAGATGGAAAGAAATGGATCTGATGAATACTCTCAATAATAACAATGAAAACCCTAATATTAGTTATCATATGTGCAGCTGGTGTGTGTTAACCACACTTGGAAAGAAGAAAAACACGGAAGTTACTGGATCTTGACTAAAAAAAAATCTAAGAATCTGTGCCATGGTAGATCTTTAATCGAAAGGAGTCAGAGCTGACAAGGACGGCCAACCCTAAAGTAAATCGTATACTTTTAGCCAGCACTCGCATTAAAGTGTAAATAAAAAAAACTGACAGTAACATATGAATGCAAAAATGTCAGTAGTCATCTTCTTTTATCGTGGTATTTCCTTTCCTTTTCATAACTGATCTCTGACTAGTTTTCTTTCTCAGTAATTTCAGGAAATGTACTTGGAATGCTTTTTCCCTTCAAAGTAATACTCAGCTCTCAATGCCTGCCCATGTCTGTGCCAGAGTATTATAAATTTGATTCAAATAGAAAACTAATTGCAATTACAGGAAGAAAATATACTTCCAGAAGGCAATCATGTCAAGCTGCAATGGCCATTTGTGCTACGTTCAATGCAAGCATTGCAACACTCTTCTAGCGGTAGGGGAACAAAATCTTATATTTTCTGCGCTGCCGGTTCAATTTTAAACTGATTTCAGATTCACCCAGAGGAGAATCTGAAAGTTTACTGTTTAAAAATTTGACCTTCTAAGCAAGCTTTTTTAGTTTATGGGATTCTTCCACAAGTTCTATTTTAAAAAAATCTGTCTGTATATCTAACTGCATGTTTCCCCATTTCTGGGTTTTTTTTGGGTTTTCTACTCTATAAGTGTTAATAGGATTCTTGGGCAGTTTTCATTTTTGAAAAATCTATTTGCATTAACAATATGAAATTTCTATAGTTCATGAGATTTCTCATTGTAATGAGATTTTTGGAGTTTGACTGTGTGATAATTTCTACATCAATGTTTCCCATCATATATTATGATCAGACATCAAGATGAGTTAATATCAGAAAAGAAAAAAGAAAAAAAAAATTAGAAATCTCATTGCATTGAATCTATCAGTACATTTATCATTCTCTTTTCTAGTTTGATTTCCTTATCTAAGGTGTTACATGAAAAAGGCGAATATCTTTAGATTGTCTGTTATTAATGGTGATTCTTGACAAACAGGTTAATGTACCGCCTAGCAGTTTATTTCAGACAGCCCCAGTGAGATGTGGGCATTGCACTGGTCTCTTGTCTGTCAACCTCACTGGACTGTTTCATCCATTATCAAACCAGGTAGGAAGGATGGCTTTAAACTTGAGAATCCCAAGCCTTATCTCTTTGTTTATTTTCACACAAACAAACATTGCCTTGATATAAGATTTCTGAGCGGTGGGAATATTGTCCATGTTTTCAGTTCTAAATGTCAACTGTCTTGAAGAGATGAGAAATTACAAGTTTAAAATCATTTGGACAAAACATTTATTATGCTGGGACTTTTACATCTTAGAGAAATTATTTTGAGCTTCGTTTTGGAAGTAAATGTTTTGATACCATTATCTTAAATCCTGTTCTTGGTTTAATTGGATTTTCCTCCATAAAAAAATCTCAGTTCACGTCTAGTATAATGGGTGGTGATTCTTTGAAATATTAAAATCAACAATATTCTATAAAACACTGCATGGAGTGAATACCATTGCATTCTATATACATAGTTCTATGTTGGATATTCAATTTGTCAATATAATACAATGGTATTCAACAAACACAGGTAAATCAATTTAGTTTGTTCTTTCATTGATTTCTAAACTGATGTTATCTAAAAATAGATACCGCAAGAGGAGGTTATCAACTGTACCTTTAAAAATAGAGAGGAGTCACCTTCACCTTCGACTGCCCCATATGGAGGAGGAATTGAACCAGAAACATCCAGATTTGTGTCCCTGGGTAACCATAAATTATCTTCCCTGTCAATTATAAACATTTGTATAGAAATTCTATGATGTACAATATATCTGAAAAATTCAGTTGTTCTATTACAGTCCCTGAAAAAAGACAGCGAGCTCCATCAGCATACAATTGTTTCATAAGGTGCGAACCAGTTATTCAAAAAATATCAAACAAATTGAATTAAAAATTAATTCAATGGCATTGAAGTAGTCTTTTTATGTGTATATATAGGGAGGAAATACAAAGGATCAAGGCAATCAATCCAGATATTAGTCATAGGGAAGCGTTTGGAACTGCTGCCAAAAATGTATGGAACATGGTTATATCTCCTCCTCCTTTACCCATTACCATTATAATTATTTACATTATAAGCATATTTTTTATATCAAGTATCCACAATTCATATTGATTATTGCTAGATGATTTCTAGATTCGATCATGTAAGAATTTTTACATCAACGTTTTCAATCACACTCCGTGATCCATCATCAGGATAGCTGTGTGATCCATCGTCTCAGTTATCCTGATGATAGATCATGAAGTATGATCCGAAATGTTAGATACCAAAATTCTTACACAATCGAATCCATAAATCATCTAGTAATAATCATAAGCATAGTTTCTAGTATAATTAGTCTGGTCTCTGACAAGAAAATGTATGTTTGTTGTTCAGTGGGCTCACTTGGGCTTGATGCTGCCTAACACTAACAGGGAAGTTAATCCCAATCAGGTGAGTGAACTGTGTTTCAGAAGTTTAAGAAATCTTCCGCATAAACCATTTTATTTTTCCTTTACATGATCTACATAATGGTTTCTATTCTTTTAGTGCAGTGTGAATAGTATAATTAATTTTGTCCTCAATGCATTATACTACAGGTTGAGTTTGAAGGTCAAGATGCATCTCAAAATGCAAATGTGCTGTAGAAGCAGATGAGCAAAGGGTGAGGAAGAGGAGTGCTGCTCTTCTCTACTCTTCTGCTACTTTTAATATGTAGAAGCAATAAACATTTCTGAATCTGTCTGTATTCTAGTTCTATTGCATTTCCTTTCTGTAGCATAAAGTTCCTTTAATATATAAATTTACAAGTTAGTAATGGTGGTTATCTCTTTCAAATTCAATAGAATATAGATTTATGCATTTGAATGCCAATTGGTCATCAGCATTCCTCATCCATTCTATGTGGTTATGACGGTGGAATGCTTTTTCTACTGATAAATTCACTTGTGGAGTTAGAATTATGTAAAAAAAATTAAAGAATTCAATCCATACCAAATAAATAATTCTGTCTTTTTAAAAGTAAGTTAGTTCCATAATAGTTTTTGAATCTATGATTCTATTAAAAATAAATTGTATTTTAATAATTTGTTGTTATTCATAAGTTCATTCTTTTTACAAATTTTAAGTCTATTTTCTTTATTCATATTCTTAGGGAATGGAATGCTGTCATGGATTGTTTGGTCGAATCCATTTCTGATGTTAATCTGACTTGGAAGGTTACATATTGGGTGTCCAATGCCTTATGCTCAATCTTTGTAAGATGGTCAGTTCCTTTAGAATGATTTGGTTTGATATGACGGATTTGTTTTATTTCACTTTGATATTTTATTGGTTTCATGATTGTTTTTGGCTCCTCAAGGTGGAGGGTTTGTGGAAAACCTTCTTGAATTTTTACTCTTTTGGACTCTAATGATAGTTGTTACTGTTTGAAATTTTTTGTGTAAATTTATAAATTTCTTAATTAATATATTTATCTTTTTTCCAAAAAAAGTCAATATGATTAATAATATATAAAGTTCTACCTTTCTTTGATCTATACACGTGTGTAACATCTATTAAAAATATGTTTGATTGAAATAAGTTTTTCAAGTTTTATTTGATTGTTTTGTTTTAAATTTTATTTAATAAATTATGATTGTTTTTTAATTAAATTTTTGGATTGTATAGATGTGGTTAAAGTTATTTAAGGGTAGATTATGATCCAATTATATTCTTTAAGGGTTCAAACTTGAATTAATATCATAATGAAACATATGATCCTTGAAGTAATTGAATTCAGTATAGAAAAACTTTTGGATTTTGACCGTGTAGTATTTTTTTATCATCTATATTTGGTCCATCATCAAGATGGGTTAGAGATTGAATTCTTATTGTAATCAACCAATTAAACTACAATCCTTTGATATTAAAATAATTTTAATATTTATTATATAATAAAATATAATGAAAGACAAAATATTTTTATTTATAATTGATTATAAGATTGATGACAATTTAAATTTAAATATAATTTTAAATAAATCATCACATATAGATCAACAATAAATATTTTGGTTGTCAGAATTGTGGAACAAGATGTCCCTGATCATCCTCCTATCCTCTGCTACTTCAGTTGGTCCCAAAAGGAAAAATCCCCCTGTACCTTGTGAAAACCCTGACAAACCTAAAACTAAACCCCTGGCTAAAAAGAAAAAAGGGGTTACAGGCCTAGCTCAATCAAAAGTGGTTGTTGGGTTTTGTGAATTGAAGAACACTCCCACTAAAAAGGAGTACAAACCTATAGGAAAGAACAAACTTGAACCTAAAAGGAGAAAAAAGGACACCCCATGCCATGTGGTGGAGCCAGACATGGTCACTAAGGAGGGGGACTCTGCTGACAAACATTCCCAAGGGGACACCGTTGTTGCTACCAATGTGGGCATGGGGATGGAGCTAACTAGTGTCAGGCAGTCCAACAGATTGGCCAAAAGCAAAAAGGAGCACCCTGTTGATGAGATATCCAATGAATCTGAGCAAAAGGAGGGTAAGGAGGATAGAAAACATGATACCATTGAAGAAACTGAAGATTATGCTAAAGGGTTGAAACATTTTTTGAAACTAAACAAAATGTTCTGTGAAGACTCCACTCTAGAATCTTTTGAACACCTGGTTGGGAACGAGGATGAGGGAAAGGTAGAGACTAAGAAGGAGGAGCTCGACATTCTACGGTCCTATGTGGAAAAGCTGAAGAGGAAATTCACTAGACTCACTCACTTCATAGTTCACATCATCCCCAAGTCTGTTGTCACTATGTTCGTGTTGCGCAAGGAGGTGCAAAAAAAGAATGTTGAGGAAGGACCTAGCAACAAATGGGTGGGTGATGAGATTTTGGATCTCCTTTTCTAGGAATGGGAGGGCTTAGCAAAGTAATGGGTCGGGTGTGTGGGTGGGTTTTATGTTTGTTGTTGGTTAGTTGTTACTGTAAGATTTTGGCATTTTTCTATTATTCCTACTACTAGACTATTAAATGATGATTTTTTTTACTTTTGATCCTTTTTGGCCCTCTAGACTCCTAGTATAAAGAGTATTGCACCCTATAAATAAATACTTATTGAATTCATTTTCTAACTTCATTTAATTATAGATAAAATAAAATAAATTTATTTTCAATATATTTAATAAAATTTATATTTATAAGATATAATATTTTTATTTTTATTTTTATTAAAAATTATTTCTTTTTATACTTCAAAATTAATAATAAAGTTTCATTATAGTCAAATAAAAATATCCTTAAGAAAACAATCCTTGCAAAAACATTTCCATTGATCTACTGAAAAGATACACAATTCACCACCCCATTGTTTTTGAAAATCACTAATACAATCACTTTTCCTAAACACTTTTCAAATGGTACTTTCTAATGATTAAGACTTAATCTGATACTTATGATAAAACAACCACCTTATGTAAGTTCAAGTGTTTGAACTAAAATGTAGAAAAATTATTTCATATCTTCAAAAATGTATTCTCACATACAAATGGGGTCATTCTAATCACTCAAGGACAAAAATAATGAGAATAATAGCACTATAATCTCTAAGAAAAATGTAAAATTTAAAATTTAAATAAAAAGAATAAGAGACTGTGGTAATAATATATAACAAGAGCTGCAGAGCAATGAAGTTCCTCCAAAATGTTCTAGAATAGTTATGTTTTAATTTGTTGTGTTTGCTAAGTTTTAGCAACAATGTTGATAAAACAAATAAATGATAGTTACATAAAAAGAAAGTTTTCCTCTAATAATAAATAGTTGACATTTATAACTGTATTTTTGTTGTGTACCTTATGAATTTTAAAGAGAAAATGGCACCAAACATAATGGAGTACTCAATATACGTACAATCTAAGCTAGATATACCAACTTGAGGCTTGAATTTTCACACGCCTTCTTTTAGAAGGGGATATTAACAAAGGCAGGAGCATTTTGTAACCAAAATTAAGACAAAATGATCCAAAAATGTTTGAGGATGTTGTATTAATATGATTCTATGTGCAATTGGATCTTGTTTGATCAAATGACATATTTATTCTTCTGCATTTTGTCACAAATTGATTATTTTGCAAGAAAACACTGACCAAATGGAATAATTTTAAAATCATATATACACATACAAAAATACAAGTAATGAATGATTTGTGTAATTGTTTTCTTCATCACTTATATAGAATTCAAGTCAACTTTAAGTTTCCTAGCTATTATCCTTGTTCTACAATCTTACTTCTAGTCTTTGGCAAATAATCTCAGAATTGTCTGGACATAAGTTTCTTGAATATCTCAAGGTACTTAAGTTATTTGAAATATACATTACAAGAAAGAAACATCTTAAAGTTAAAAATATTTAGACATGTTCTTTAAACATTTGTTCATGCTTTATCATGGTTTTCCTGATTTGTTCTATTTTATCCTCTGGGAGATTCTGCAGAAAATTTCTCTATCCAAAAGCATGCACAACTTTGCTATAGTTATTGTTGATGTTGGTGTGAGAGGAGGTGGGGTAGTTTGAAGATACATATTTAAAAATAATTCTATTGCTCCCACTTATGATGGAAAATCATGAACAATTCTACTAGTCTGCATATATAAACTAAAATAATTTAGTGACTCCAATTTCCAAAGAGAAAAAAATGCAGCGCTACAAAATTGAATGGCGATTTGTGAAATCCAATAAATATATTTTTTCCCTTTTAGAAGCTTAATAGACCTTGTTTTATCTAAGGGAAGGCAGAGAAATCCATGGTACAATAAAATTGTCTTTGAAATATATCTGCCACTTTGTTGGGAAAAGATAATTTAAACAAAGCCACTGTGTAGACAGTGGAATAGGGGAATAAAATTATGAACCTTCTTAACAATGCAATCAACATTTTCCTTCTATTTAATTCCAATAGTCATGGCTAGTAAATTCTGATGTTGATTCCCCATATCCTGCCACATGAAATTTGGAGTAGAACTTAGCAATTTATGATGTCTATTACAGAATTCTCGAAGCCAGTTCAACTCATTTGTCTTCAAACATTGTACAAGAGTCACAAACAAACATTATGAAAAGTGTTAGCTTAGCCTCTTGTAGTTTTGTATTAAGAATCAAATTAGCCATGCCCATGATATACTGAACAAATGGATGACCAATGGACATATGAAATGTTGCCATTATATGCAAAAATAAATATAATAGATATTTAGGTCACAATTGGCAAGACATTCCATTTTAGGAATATGGATAGTTGCAAGGATATTCCATTAGAGGAACATGGACTGCATAGACATTGCCATACACCTATACCCACAATTCCCAATGACTACATTTGTACATAATATATAAATAAAATTTTATTGAGTGAGAAGGAGAAGGTAACTTTTGATTAGTTATTTCATGCCGACAATTAGAGGATAACGCATTCCTAGGGAGTTATGTTGAGGGTAGCATATAATTTGATTAAGGATATGATAATTCACCTTTGAAACCTCTTCAGTGTACCCCATTCTTTCATGAAAATTTTGTCTTTTTATTATTTAAAGGGGTGTATGGTGGAAATAATTGTATGAAGTTCAATTAATATTGACTTATATAATTTGTAAATGGTGGTCCATTACTCAGGCTGTACAGAAGTTGACAGTGAATAGTACAAAGCAAGTTTCCATGGTTATATCTTCTCTTAAACCGGGTGTTGTGACACTAATAAAGGACCTCAATGGCAATCATGTTCTACAACATTTCCTACAGTGCCTCATCAATGAAGACAACCAGGTAAAAACCCAGTGCCTTTGTAAAAGATCTTCAACATAAAACATATCTCTGAATTGCTATAGTTGGATAAGGATTTTCTTACTGAATTATTTTATTTATGCTTTCACTGTTTTGCTTGCATTCAATGTTAAATATTTACAGTGGGTTAGTTTTGAGTTAATAATTTCAACTCTTATATTTCAGAAAGTGTATGTTTGTATATATGTACAAGTATGAAGTAATTTTCTTTGCAAATTTAAACATCAAAATAATTTTCATGATGAGAGTGGCTCCCTTATTTTCTTTAATACAGTTTTACAAGTTATAATACCATTCTTCTAGTTAATGTGTTTTCCATATAGCTATCATGTTGGGGAGGTGTGATTGGTACATGGAAAAAAATGTTAAGCAGGGAAATAAAGTATTGTAATACATTTTATGTTATTAACCAATCAATTTTTTGAGATGGAAGAATTTATGCATTAAATATGTGTATAAATATGAAAGTATTATGTTGATTATGGAACTTCATAAACTTCATGGGAACACCAAAATTATAAATTTAATATTTATTCATGTGATGTTGATGTTGATTAAACGCTTCAAGAAAAGTGATCAACTTAGTTCCTGTCAGTCTAACATTTAGATGTGGAACATAACACATAAGAAATGTAGGAGAATATGGAAAAAAATGCTGAAATGAATTTTTTAAAGAGGAAAATAATAATTGAAGGAGAAATTTCTAAAGCAATCCATTCTAATTCATTCTACTCTCTTATCACTCTCTCTCTTCCCTTTTGTATTTTCTCCCCTCTGCTAACTATAGCTTCTATAAAATTTATGGCAATGAAACCCCCTGGAGACCCCTCAATCATGTGCAAGGTATTCAACAGGTGACTCAAAAATGCATTCAATATTGAAGAATATCCCAAGGCTCTTGCTATTGTGAAAAGACAATTGAGTCTACAAGTTAGGAAAACATTGAATAGAAATTATATTAGAACCCTCAAATGACCCAATACAGTTGACTGATAAGTACAAGTTACTATAGTTACAAGTAAAACTAAAACTAGACACTAAAAAAAAGGTTTCACAAATGAAACCTATGCAACTCATTTGATGCAAAGCAGCAAAAGCTATATAAAAAAACAACAATCATAAGGAAAGACACCATATAGGACCATAAATCCTTTCAATGTAGAGGTTGAGTTTTGTAATTGTTTGATATTGAGATTTATTAGTTAACTCAAGGGAGTATTTGTAATAAGTTCTTCCACTTTCACTCCAAGAATGTGTCATCTTTTGGGACATGGCCAACAAACTGTTAACTGAAGATTTGTTTATGCAAAGTTACAACAGATCAATTAATACATTTCAATTCATAAAAACATCCATAGAAAATGGTTGATGGCTTGGAAATATAGAAAAAAAATATTACTTACCCTCATTTTTTTCTCTATTACCAACAATATCACTAAAGTCCTTTGTCATAATCTATTGAACTTGAATTTGATCATTGTTGTTCAACTTTGATAGGTTTCTCTACGTCTTGGTATCCAAATAAAGCTTTCTAATTCTTTGGATGATTGAATTTGTTTCAGTTCCAGAGTCATCATGTAAGTACTAAGTCATATATCTTTCAAGAAAGAGTTATGGAACAAAGATTACCTCGAAGAAAAAATCTCAATTCATACAAGATATTTAATTTTTGGATTCATACTAAGTTATCATTGCTTAATAGTTGAAACAAGGACATGAAAAACTATAAACCAAGAAGAATATGTTTTTTTGCAAGTGAGGATAAACTAGAGGGATGTGACTAGTACTATCCTATTCCTAATTAAAAGGCTACAATATCATGTTTGATGTTCATAAGACCAATACTGCATACAGGGACCATATGCATTGAAAACCAAGAGGTATGAAAGTTTGATTTTCCTAACATCGTAGAAAAAGAAATTGAGGCTATCTCGAATCACTATAGAGCCTATAAGGCTAAAGAAAAACCCACATTGTCCATGTCAATCTTTAGTTTAAAATTATATATGCCTTTATAGAAGTCAAATATGGTTGCATTAGTGCCCTTGCTATCCCACCATAAATAAATTATAAAACCACAAAGCGAAAAGCCTGGTGATAGAAAAGCATAAAACCACCAGGGAACCTAAACATATGTCAAAAAAGAAAGAGAACCAACACAAAAAAAAATAGAATTTTGTATGCCCTAAAGATTTAAATAGTTTACCAAGCTTGTTGAATTTGACTACTAAACATATGGGTTATAGGGACAGTCTTGAGGTAAGTGAATACTAAGCTTAAGCTACCAAAAAGAAATTTATTTTTTCTTTTAAATTCTATACTCCAATCCATATATCTGATAGGGTCTCTAGTGGAAGCAAATTATCAAAAAATAATAATAACCTAGTTTATTACCTTCTTCCCAATTTTTGATCAAAACTCAATTAGGTTTCTTGAAAATATTTAGATTATAGGATCATACTAATTCACTTTTCAAAGTCAGCACAAGAACAAGAGATTTTTTTTTTCTTTTCTGGATTTTGGATAAGATTAGTTACCTGGATGTCATCTAAGAAAATAGGTAAACTATTTGAGAGAATAAAGGGAAATGACTTCTAAAAAAATAAGAACTATTCTTATTGGCAGGTTAGCAATTCACGCTTAGTTTTGAAAGAGGGAAGTACATCAGTGGTAGTGTAGCTCATTAGGTCATATAGGGTAGCTATTGTTTCATCCAGCTACTGAGATTTAATCAAATGCTAACTAACACTTATTAATATGTCGATTAGCTATGAAGAAATTTTCCAGCAGACTCGAGTACTACAATCATGTGGCCAGTTGAGCCATGTGACCATTGATTTACATCTAACTACAGGAGGAATCACCCCAGTTGTCCAAATGGTAAAAGCCCAATAGTCTCAGCTCTATATACCTAGCAAGAGGGTTTTCCCTACCCAAATGGATGGGCCTGATGCACACCACTAATGTACTGAGCCATATTGGGTAGTCCTAAGTCGACAATTGACATCCTATCTTGATCATTTTCAGAGAGTTATCAATGTCTCTGGTGAAATAGCTATATATGATCTAGGAGATAAATGCATTTACAAACTATAAACTAGAGATGAAATTGCTATGAAATACACACATGAATATGAAATAATGAATAGTAGCCCCATAAGAAATATATATATGTAAATCATAATGCAAATATGATCAAGAATAACCAAACCATTCAATTTCATAGTTGTCTCTCAACAAATAATACCATTGAAAAAGAAGTATTTAATAAGAGTGATATTGCTTTCAATAGTTCTGCTACTGAAACATTCAATCCATCAGACCATCTGGGTCTAAGAATTTAAGAAGAAATAAAAACACTATATACAAATCTTGAGGCACAATTGTCTAAATAAGATGCCCAATTGAATGTCTAATTGACAAAACTCCAACAACAATTAATAGAAGGTATGCTCCTAGGCCTTGAAAGAACCCAACACAGTGAGAGGCAATGTTGTTTACTAAAAATATCTAATAGAAATACCCAAATAATATTATTAGCAGAATCATAAAAAATTACTACAGAATTTTTAAAAACCACAAATATTTAATCCAAAAAGAAAATTATGCACCTACAGCCTGATGAAAAAGAAAGATGATTACCTTAACCACCATATACTGTGAAATCCATGGCCATGGAAGGAGAACCAAAACAAAATCTCTTCTATTAGTTCCCGCTCTCTTTTCCTCAACCTAATGGCAGTCTCCTCTGGTATGAGGGAAAATCTGCATAAGGGGCAAATTGTTTGTTGGTGATCCAACCACTTGTCAAGGAAAATTTTGTGGAAGAAATGGGAGCATAGCATTTCCCTTATTTGATCCCGTTTCTCAAACTTACACATAAAAACAACACATTCCCGTATTATTTGTAGGTGCTTTATAGATCACAACAGGGGCATTCTGCCTGATTTCATCAGCTAGAACAGGCAATTGGGCGAACTCAGACCCCAAACCTAGAGCAAGTTCTAAAGATGTTTTGGGATTAAAATTAGAATATTCCCTTATGAGAAGTTGGTTACTCCTATTATTTACCAATAAATTAGTAGCAGATTAACAAAATTATACAATATTTAGCCTAAATTTTAGGAAGCATATCAAGAAATTTTTACAGCATTTGGCCTATATCTTAAGGAGCATGTGGAGAAATCTACACCAAGTTTTATCTAAACTCCAAGGAGCGAATAAAGAAAGTTGAACCACATTTTTCCTAAATTTTAAGGTGCAACTTTACGGAAACTAAAAGTAGTTACCATCCCCACAAGATGAAATAATTCAGAAATATTAGTAATTGGTTGTCTACTTTGTGTTATAGATTATCAAGAAAAAGTTTTCATATAATGAGAAAGTAAATATGACAAAGATCCAAGGCACCATAACCACAAAGAGTACATTCTAAGATGAGAGATAAGAATAAATTTTCAGATCTTTTTTTTGTTTTATGTTGCAAACCTGACCTAAAAATTACACCAACAGTAGAGAAACATTGAAATCTGCAATAGTAGCATTGCATTAATGAAGATCCCAGTTGAAGCCACCATGTGATTCATTGGACAAAAGCTCAAGTAGCCCATAATGATGCAGGTCCCAAAGCATAGAGGTAGATTGTCAACAAACCACCCCAAGACTATTCCACGTTTGCCAAAGACATCCTTGGCAAAATTTTGTGCGTCACATTTACCCACAACTACCTACCTTTTGTAAAACATGATACATTTTCATATTGTAGTGGTCTATATTAAATATGGGAAAAGGCTATCCAACCCTCAAAATAGTATGGGGCATCAGATGCTTATGCCTTGCATACCCTGGCGGCCGTACACCAAACCATGTTTGTTAGATATTTTTTGTTTTACATGCTCAACTGACATTTATTTATTTATATGAATTTTATATTCTCTATTGTAGCTGTTTATTTTTAAGTTTCAAAATTAAATGTGTATAATTTTTATTTTAGATATGTTTTTTTTCCTCAAGTATAATATAATGTTTAAATATATTATAGATTATGTAATATCATATATTATTTATATAATGTAATAAATAATTATAATATTTTTTATATAAATATAATTGTATTAATATATATTGTAAAATTATATATTTAAAATATATTTATAAATTTAGGTTTTTTTCTATATTTAATATAATTTTTATATTATATTATATTATAAATATAATATTATATCACATTTATTACAATATAGTATATATAATATTATGATATTATAATATAATAATATAATATTAACATATTATAATATAATATTACCATATTATAATATAATATAATATATTATAGATTGATATAATAATATTATAAATTATATAATGTTTATATGTTATATAATTATATATTATGTTTATTCTATAAATATATTATAGAATATGTAATATTATATATTAAAAATATAATGTAATAAATATATAAAAACTAGATGTTAATTAGAGACCCAATGAGGAGGAGAGTTATAATAGTTTCAAAGAATAAGTAAAACCTCCACCTTAACTTGTGAGGAGGTCCACATAGTAGAGGAGAAAAATACACAAGTATAGCCCACCTAAACTTAGATATATTTAAATTATTTGTTGACTAATAATGATGAGCTTAGAATAGTTAAAGAGGTAATCTAAATATATAATATGAAGCCCTATAACATGGTTATGGATGAATAGATGGTTTCACTAAGAATAAATAATACTTGGTTTAATAAATATATATAATATTAATATATATTGTAAAATTAATATATTCTAATATAATATATTATATATTTTAATATATGATATTATTTTATTGTAATATGGTAATATTATATTTTAATATCATAATATTATATATAATATATTGTAATAAATGTGATATAATATTATATTAAAATATATTAATATATTATAATATATAATATATAATTTTACAACATATATTAAAATAATTATATTTATATATAAAATATTATATATATTTATTACATTATATTTTAAATATATAATATTACATATTCTATAATATATTTACAAGAATAAACATAATATTCTAATAATATATAATATATAAACATTATATTAAAATATACGATATAATATATTATATAATTATATAATTTATAATATTATTATATAAATCTATAATATATTATATATTTAATATATTATATTATTATATTATAATATCATAATATTATATATAATATATTGTAATAAATGTGACAATATAAATATTATATTATATAGAAAAAAAACCTAAATTTATAAATATATAATTTTACAATTATATTTATACAAAAAATATTATAATTATTTATTACATTATATTTTTAATATATAATATTACATAATCTATAATATATTTAAACATTACATTATACTTAAGGAAAAATGAACCAAATCTAAAATAAAAATTATACACATTTAATTTTGAAACTTAAAAATAAATAGTTAAAATGGAGAAAATTGGGCACGTAAAACTAAAAAATATCATCTAAAGTTTTTATCTATACAAAAAATTATGATTGTAGTGGTACGTTTCTTGGCATAAAAATTAATAATTTCTAATTTTAATTTTCTCATAATTTTTGTATTTCTGGTGTACAAACATTAATTAAAAGTGGAGGAAAAAATGCCTCAAAAAAAGCCAAAAAAATTGCAAAGTAAAAATGTTATGTTCAATTCCGTAAAATCTCCCCTTATGGCTCAAAACTTTTGAGCCAATTACATTTTAGAATTTTTTAATTTTTTTTGATGAATATGGAAGCTATCTATATTAAATTAAATATAAAATACATATTCACAAAAAAATATGGGTGGTAAAAAGGAACACCCCGAGAGTCACATGGACAACGCCCAAAAAACTAAAAGACTAACTAACATGGGCCGAGCCCAGAAGTCCATGAGCACAAAAACATAAAACGAACCATTAAGCGGCTAGAGTAGTGCTAGCAGAGCCAGGAGGGTCTCTGTCATCCAAACTTTTTCTCCATGCATCAATGCGGTTAGTGACATCAAGAGGAGGACCCCAACCATCATCAACATCTTTATCTTTTTCTTCTTCTTTATCCTCGTGTCGGGGCTAGATTGCAAGCGCCAGACGTGGAAAGCATTTACCAATATCTGGCCAGCCAGAGCCAGAAGCAGGAATGTCATCAGAGGGCCACCCAGAGCCACCACCGCCACTCCCTAAAGCACCACCAGAAGGCCACCCCTGGCCAACCTGCGGTGAAGGGGAGCGAGTCGGTTGAGGAGGGCAAGAATCCTGCTAAAGAGGAGGCTGAGAGCATAGGTGTGCAGAACCACTCTGCTGCCGACCCTGAGAGGGCAACCAACCATGGGTAGACGTGGGCGAGGCAGGCACCCGAGCAACAGTACAAGGTTAATTTCCCTAGTGATCCAACAACACTTGCAGGTGAGCAACTTCAAGTGCAACATTATTAGCTTGCACCTGGATCTATAAAAGCACATTAGAACAAATAACTACTTTAGCATATAAAGAAACATTAATATCCATTTGAGAATGAGCAAATATGTAGGCATTTTTGTCTTTCGAGATATTGAAAAGGATTTCCACCCTGTAAGTGTGCCAAAGCTGGGTATACTTAGCAGAAAATTTGGGTGAATCTCCCAACATAATCATATGCCAGGAGAAGGGATCTGATCTAAAGGGCCGGAATAAGTCATGAATCCAAGTACAAAGCTACTGAGCTTTGGGAAAAAACCAAAAAAGATGCTTTTAAAAGTCTCAACTTACCCACAAAAAGGGTAGCGAGGGTCCTGGACCCCCAAGTGAACAAGCCAAGAACCCACAGGCAAGCCTTGGAAAAGAATACACCAAGCAAAGTGGGCAGGTTTTGGCTCAATACTTGCAGACCAAGTTGCAACAAATATTTTACACTAGACATGAGTGGGAGATTGAAGAAACCACCTCTGGTTCAAACTTTGAATCATAGGAAAGTGTGGCGAAAGCCACCTGCAACCAAGCTGAGGCTTGTAATTCCTAAAAGGAGTGTCTAGATACCACTTATAGTCCTTCCACCAAGGTTCGATCCCATGAATTCCAACCTTATGAAGCATCTTTGCAGGGATAACATTCACCAGACCATCAAAAGTAGCACGGTCCTGATTGTGAAGCCTATACAGGGCACAAAACTCTTCCCACTACATAATACGCATAGTGGGTCTATGAAAAATTTGTTGCAGGGTCTAAATGCCCTTTTTGTGAAATATGAGCACCTTAAGCCAAGGTGATTTGCCAATGGCTAACCATTGCTGGCAAAAAGGGGCGACCACCAAATATTCTGCTGGTTGAGTGAGAGCCCATCACGAAAACCAGAACTAGCCCAGCGAAGCCATGGTTTGACAGCCTCCTATGCTTTCCACATGCTCTTAGCCACAAAATTTCCCATAATTTGGACTAGTTTCTCCATAACTAAAAGGTTTTGAAGACCAATCCCCTTCTACGTGAGTCTATGCGTAGGAAAACCAGACTAGATATAATGTCTGAGAAGAATTTTCCAAGCCTCATTACCAGTGAGGACACAAATTACCCATTTGACACACAAGGAAATCCCTTGTTGTTGAGTGGAAAGTAGCCCAAGTCCTCCAAAATCTCTAGGAAGGCAACAAATTTCCCAAGCAACATGATGAAACCCTTTGTGGGAGTCAGCAAAGGCCCAAAGAAAATCTCTAAGCAGTTTTTCAAGCTTGCCATAGGCAGCTTTTGAAGGGGCCCAACAAGAAGAATAGTAAACATGGGTGGCAGCAAGCACCTTAGAACAAACCTGGAATTTCCTTGCCAGAGAGAGGGGCTTAGTAATCTAGTAGGTAAGCTTTTTCTCAACCCTGGATAGAACAGCTTGCCATAACTCAGCCAGAGAAGCCTGGAGGGAAAAGGGAATGCCCAGAAACTGAAAAATTTCTCCTGGCCCAATCCACTTCCAATTATACTGTTGAAACCAAGGAGGAGTAGGTAGAACAGATTGTTTGTAGCACAAGGTTTTGTGCCACTGGATGGTAGAACTAGAAGCAAGACAAAAAGTATTAAGGAAATCCAAGGCCACTTTAATATTATCTTCTTCCTCTAGAAGAGGGAGGAAAGAATCATCTGCAAAATGGCCATTAACCAATTGATCCTAAGAATTGGGAAGTGAAATACCCTTGACACACCATTGGGAAACCACATGGGCCAAGAGGTAGCCAAATCCTTTAGCCGCCAGCACATACAGAGAGGGGGAAAGAGGGCATCCTTGCTAAATGGAACGAAAGAGGCCAAAAGCAGAAGATTGACGGCCATTGATGGTAATACAAGTTGAGGCATCTACAAAAATCATACAAATTATAGCCTGAATAAAATTAGGCCCAAATAATCAAAATACTACTAGGATTTAAATGAGAAATGAACATGTCTATTTATTAAAAATGGATTACAGTAATGAAAAGGGGTTGAAGAAGACCAAAAAAAATAGTTTGATGAATTTTGAAACTCTAGGATGTAAAAAGGAACATGAATGTCCTCAAGGGACATGCTAGGGGGTATATTTGGTCAAAGGGGGTGCAAAAACTATGTCAATTTTTGAGATTCGATATTTTCCAATGTAATTATTAGTTAGCGGGCATATGTGGATAGATGAGAAAAACTAGTTGTGGGTTTTAGTGTGAGTGTGTATGAGATATGTCTTCAAGAAAGAGGATTGGAGTGGTTATGGAAAAGGTTATGAGATTTTCTTTCATGTAGAGGATAGAAATGTCTTGTGTGGAGAGCACTTGGAAAATAATTAAGAGAATGTATGAAGAAATGTCTAGAATGTTAGGCTTTTTTAATGAGTGAAGAGCTTGGATTAGCGAGAAAAGAGAAGAGGAAAATGAGAAGGGTAATATTGAAATACCTTATTTTATACAACTTTATTTTTCTTGCATGTGTTGAGAAAGAAAAGAAGGAGAATAGGAAGTCCTCATGCAAGAGGATAATGAAGAAGGGAAGAATGTGTTGGTAGTAGGAGAGATGAAGGTGTGAGTTGTTGAACCAGAAGAGAGTGGGTTTGTAGTGAAAGTATATATTTCAAAATTATCAAGATGGAGGTAGAGAAAGTATAAGTTTTTGCACAAGGAGAAAATATTAGTAGAGTTGTAGATGGAAGAGATGATGAGTGCATGGTGAATGTAGATGTAGTTAAGGACATTGATCATGAAGGCCCAATGTTTGACAAGTAGGAATTAGGAGACTATATTATCCTTTAAGAGGAGATGGAGAGGATAGTAGAATCATTTATTTCCTCACATAATATTTTTTTTGTAGAGGAGAAGGAGATATAAATAGCAATTTTTTTCTTTGGAGAGTGCATAAATATGCTAATGAAGGTGGAGCAACAAAATGTAGAAGAAGACGAAGAAAACATGGATGTTTTTACGGGTGCAATGGATTTTAATTCATAAGAAGGGGATGAGAAGGTAGGAAGTATAAGGGAGAAGTTGCAAGTGTTTGTGGATGTAGAGTTGGAGTTGGTGTAAATAGATGCTGATGAGAAAGTGGATGTAGTGCATGTGAATGCACAAAATGTAGAATACTTTCTATAAGTAATATATGAAGAGGAAGACAAGATGGCTATGGAATTTTTTTATTTCTATAATATTAGTTATAATAATTTATGTGTAGTTATATTAGTGAGAGGAGAAGGGAGAAAATAATTTTGGCGGAGGACCATAGATAGTTGTGGATTAAATCTCACAAGAAAAGAGAATGCGTGGAGAATATTTTGATGGAGGTGGACAGTTAGTGGTATGTTAAAACAAACAAGAGAATTAGGAAAGAGAAGCATTTTAGGTTATGGTGGATAGAGGTCCATAAGAAAATTGGAAGCTAATAGCCATATTTAGTAGATGAGGATGGTGATTTTCTTAGCTAAATGTTGGAAGGGGTGAAGGAATAAAATATTGATGTACATATTATAGTTATGAACATGTAGAATTTTTTCTTTTTGGAAGAGTCAATTCTACCACTTAGCTTAATTTTTTGATTCAATGCTCACAAATTTTCTTACTTGGCATGTATGATGTAGGAGCATTCAAATCCATCCTATGTCACCCAAAAAAACTAAAGGTGATTGAGAGAATTTTAACTTTGATCTGTGTGGGATTTTGAATAAATATAAAATTTAGATGAGTTAACAAAGCCTTTGAGTTTTCTAGTTGAATAAAACTACTAAACATACTTGTTGTGTAAGAGATTTTATATTTTGTAACTACTTCCTAGTTGTTTTAATTAATTTTTATTATTACACAACTAATTCTAATTGTTATGTAACTACTATCTATTTCTACACAAATATTCCTTGTTATGTAATTGAAATATCATGTAGCATTATTATCTTTGATGCATGAGTTTGATCCCAATATTTGGTATGCATTGATTAGATTTTACAATAGATTTTTAACTCATTATTAGACAAACTATTAGACTAAGGATCTTCATGTTGGATATAAACTTAATATTTATCATCATTGATGTCTCTATATTTATTTAAGTTTTTATAACATATTTTCTATGTTTTATTAGCACTTCTTCTAGAAAATTACATTTAATAATATATCACTTGTTATTTTTAGAATGTCCTTATCAATTTTAATCAAAAAATTAAGTTTTTCATGAAAAATTACAAGTAGTGCATGTAAACTTCATTCATTAGATAAATTGTATTCATGACACATTTTTTTATCTTCATAATTTGATAAATTTTGTGTGTTTCTAATCATTTGAGAAATTGGTGTAACATCTAAATTTATATTTAAAATTGTATCATCATCAATTTGTATTACTTTTTTATTCAATTAGTATTTAATAATTTACTATAATATCAAATTGAAATGGAAAAAATGATGTGTGTTCACCTCTAGGGCTCAATTTTCTAATTACTCTTTTTTTTGTTGCATTTGTTGCATTTGTTGCATTTATTTCTCTGAATTATTCTCTTTCATGTCTTTAATCGATGCTTGGGGGTCTAATTGAATTTAACAATATCATATATATTTAACTCAATGATTTAATTTCTTATTTTCATGAAGTTCTCTCTGTTAGAGTAATAAGTTATTATGCTTAATTAATTACATCACATTGATTAATTAATTAAGTCACTTATTCCTCTTTATTACTTAAGCTAAACTTAGGCACATTTATTAATTAATTATTAATTATTAAGTGTGCACACTAGGGTTTCATTTAGGTTTCCCTTTTAGGGTTTCTTGATCTCCTTCATAAGGATTGATCACATTGTAATAATTGATTCTCTTAATGCATTTTACAGAGAGGTTTTATAGAGAATAGCTTTTAGGTTCTTCATAGCTTTTTGCATGTGGGTATCCATCTTGCATCACGGTGATCTTGGATTCTAACATGGTATCGAGAGCTCAGGACACCTGCGGTGCTTGTTAGTGATCTGAAGATATGGCCTCTTTGTGAGTTTCGGGTGCAAGGGTTTCCACATACAATTTTTTGATTGAATCTGGGGGTAGCCTAATTTTCTGTGTATTTTGGGACAAAACGGACCTCGCCATTGAGTCCGCAACGCCCAAAAACCCCCATTTTCATATAAAATTTGTCCATTTTGGGGCAAGTTGGTCGAGGAGGCAAAAAAAAATTGTTTGAGGGGCCGTACGGCCTCCCTAGCACGCAGATCGAGGCTCGAAAATCGAAAAAAATGTCGAAAAACGTGTTTTTTTGAAACTCCCACCGGCACCTCCAGTTAAAATGAAGATCCGCAGCCCGGCGGCCACCGGGCGACCACCCATCCGCCGCTGCAGCCAGCTTCGCCACCCGGCTCCGCCAGCCCCTGCGGGCTCCAAAGCCAGCCGACGGTCCTATGACCGACCGGGAGCCTTGCCACTCGAACTCCGGCCAACAAACAGTGTCAGAATATTCCGACAGGTCTGAGCATATTCTGGTAACCGGCGATTTTTTTCCGACAAGGGGGGAGATTTTTTGCCCTGACGGCCAGACGGCCGTCAAATTTATGCTCGCATTCTGCTGATGTCAGCATGACATCATGATGACCGTCGACCCTAGCCCTCCTAGCCCTAGTTTTTTCCCTAAAAGAAGCGGTTTTTCTTTTGGCCATAACTTGGGCATACGGTATCGAAATCAGGCAAACGAGATATCGCCGGAAAGCTGGTTCTGAGCTCTTTCATTTGGTGCAGTTTATTTTATAGTATTTTTCTGTTTTACTATGTTTATTGCTGTTTGAAGTCAGATATACTTTTTATGCTTCCATGCTCATAACTTTTTGCCACGATCTCTGTTTTTCTCCTCGTTTGAAGCGTCGGAAAGGTATTGAGGAGCTCTAGGTTGCTGTCCATGCACTTTTTCTGTATCTATCCCAGGTTTATCAATTAGTCTAGATTTGGCCCGATGGGTTGTTTGGCAATTACTTGGATATTTTGGCAGTTGGGAGAGTGCATCTTGCATCTTTGCACTTCGTTTTCAGTAATACATCATTCAATAATTGCTTGCTGCTTCATAGATTCCAGATTTGTTCCTATTTGGAGTTTTCGAGTGTTCTGTGGCATCAGGTTTTCTGTTGCTTTATCATGATTCCTTGAGTCAATCAGTGACTCTCATCCGGTTCGATGTGCTCTGAAGAATATTTCCTTGCTTTACCTATATCAAGTTCCAGTGTTATACGAGGTTCTTCCGATTAACTTCTTTGCGGCATGTTATCTCATTGTAAGGGGGGTTTTGTCCCACTGGGTTTTTCCTTCTCTTACTCCTTATTGCATTTGTAAATGGGTACCTGATCACCTTGCACATGTTTGTAACTGCACTTTTGCTCATCTTAAGGGGGGGTGTTAGAGTAAAGGTTTTAATTTAATCATGTTGATTAAATTACCTTTATTCCTCTCTAAAGATTTCACTTTAGTTGCATTTTGTGACATTTAATAATTATATTAATTATTAAATGTCTACCTATTAGGGTTTCTTTTAGGTTTGCACAATATCCTTTTATAAGGATTCATCATTGTATTTTTATCTCTCTCTCGGATGAATACATTTTTTAGCTTTCAGAGCACCCTTGCTTGTTGGTCTCCATTTCTTCTTTCTGTGACAGGTTATTTGCATGCAGGTGATCTTCGGGGTCTATGAAGTTGGCTTTCTCAACTTCTACATGGTATCAGAGCACCAGACCTGCAGCTGCTTGTTCGTGATCTGAAGATATGGCCTCTTCGTGAGTTTCGGGTGCAAGGGTTTCCACATGTATTTTTTTGATTGAATCTGGGGGTAGCCTAATTTTTTGGGCATTTTGGGACAAAACGGACCTCACCATTGAGTCCGCAGTGCCCAAAAACCCCCCATTTTCATATAAAATTTGTCTATTTTGGTGCAAGTTGGTCGGGAGGCAAAAAAAATTTGTCTAGGGGGTCGTACGGCCTCCCCAGCACGCAGATCGAGGTGATAAATTCAAAAAAAAATTCACAATTTTTGAGCCTCGATCCGCGTGTTGAAGGGGTCCGCCGCCCGGTGGCCGGGCGGCCACCCAAACGCCGCCGCCGGCTCACTCCCCCACCAGTCTGCCGCTAATCCGCAGCTCCCTCTGCTCCGCCCCCGGTCATATGGAGGACCAGGGGGCCTCCGATCTGCCCCCGCGGGCCCATTCAGCCAAGCCAGCAGTCATATGGGGACCACGGGCTCCGCCCATGCCAGCGATCCAACCCCTCCAGCACCAGCTCGCGGTTACATGCACGACCAAGGGCCAAATTTTTTTTTCATTTTGCAGGGGGGCTGATTTTTTGCGCCGACGGCCAGACGGCCATC
>VDFB02057656.1:54169-103616 GCA_007258455.2 Sequoia sempervirens
CAAATCATGGCCGGGGTCTTTTAAAGTAAAGTCTAGCAATGACTTTAAACCTGTGGTGAATTGGGATAGACCTTTGAATGGGTGGATTAAAGCGAATTTTGATGGAGCAGCGAAAGGTAATCCCAGTCCGTCTGGTGCAGGTGTGATTCTTAAGGATCATCTTGGTAATACAATTTCTCTTGCAGCAAAAAAACTTGAGGATGGATCGAATAACTTGGCAGAAGCTAAAGCTGCCCTTCTGGCGATTAAGCTGGCTAAACAGTTTGGTGTAAGGAAGTTACATCTTGAAGGTAATTCCTTAATTATCATCCAAGCCATCAAAATTGGGGAGTCAAAGGCGTGGCATCTTCAAAACTATGTCAAATCATTCGCTCAAGTCTTGGAAACTTTTGATGACTTTGTTGTTAGTCATATTAAAAGAGAGAGGAATAAGGAAGTGGATATTCTTTCCAAATGGGTTGTGTCTTTTGAGGAATTTGAAAAACTATCCGTTGAGGATTTTAGGAATTGTATTTTTTAATGTTTTCTCGGTGTAGCTTGGTGCTGGTTTTCAAGTACAAAGCTTACGTGGTGTTTGTTTTCTTCCTTATGGATGGCCTAACTGGCAGGTTTGATTCCGCGGGTGGTGTTTTGGGGATTTGTGTTCTTTCGGACAGAAAGAATTTAAGTTCTCTCCCTAGGTGGCAGTACGTATGTTGGCTGTGAGGACAATGACGGGTGCAATTGGGTGGCGAAGGACGGGGTGGATTGCAAGGGACTGAGGCATTAATGGCGGAGATGATATTCACATTACTATTCACCAAGTGGTGTGCATTTTGTACTAATTGCCTTTAAATGATGTATTGCAGCCAACGGAGGTACCATATTTTGTGTGCAAGTTGCTGGGGTTTTAAATGGTGTTTATTCGAAGTTATGGACATTTCTTTTCAAGTGGTGTTGCGGCGTTGGAAGGTGCAAAGCTGGTCACTAATGGAGGCAATGTGGGGTTTCTCCACAAAACTACAACAAAAAGGTTTTTTTGGCCCTCCCACAATGAAACGGTTGAAACAGGTGTTAAAAGTCCACCGAAAGGAGGTAGTGGACGCGGTGGTAGGGGTCTTAGGGCCACATTTCATGGAAGCGACACACAGGGGTCGTCTCAACGCTGATATAGCTTCAATGGTTTTTGCGTGGGCAATGGAGTTGGGAGAGGATGCAAAGGAAACTAAATGGGTTATGTTAAAGCTGTTCGATGGAGCACTGTTAGGGAAGTTGGAGTCGTTTTTGGAATGGGCGGTGCCGAGCATGGGGTTTGATGTGTCGGAAGGAATAGAGGATATGGACGAGGCCACCGATGAAGGATTGATCCCATTTGTTAGATGGAGATGGTGGACGGATAGAGAGGTCTACAAACAAACAATTTCGGTAGCCTGGGAAAAATTGAAAATAGAATTGCACCGTCCGGACATGGCCAGGTGCCAGGCGAATGCAAGGGTGCCGTGTGAGTTTCCTCGAAAGAAGCAGGGCCTCCAAAGGAGATGCCGGTGGGGTGGAAATTTCTCAGGAACTGTGGCTTGATGTTTTGGTGTATGGGTTTTTTTGAATTTTGTCTCTTGAATGGTTTTTGGTGCCATGATGGGAATGCTGCATGGGTTGGATTGTAGTATGGGGAACGCGGGTGGCGTTATAAGTGCCAAAACAGATGACATCTTCAGGCTTTTGGTGTTGACCGACAGAGCTTTTTGGTGTGCTGCAAAGAAATCTTTTGATGATGAATTTTGGCCATGGTCTTCTTGTTTAACAGTTGAATGGATGATGCCATGGAGGCGGGGACAACTGGATGGCGATATTTACCTGTTTCGAATGTAAGGGTTGTACTAGTTTCTTTAGATGCTGATGTTATGGGGTGCTTTTTGTATGGGTTTTATCCCTTTTGCTCGGGTGGCTCTTCTTCTAAAACTTTATTGTAATTTCCTTTTTTTTTCAATAAAATATCACCTTTTATCGATCAAAAAAAATTATCATTCTAATATAATATATTATATATTTTAATATATGATATTATTTTATTGTAATATGGTAATATTATATTTTAATATCATAATATTATATATAATATATTGTAATAAATGTGATATAATATTATATTAAAATATATTAATATATTATAATATATAATATATAATTTTATAATATATATTAATATATATATTTATATATATAAAATATTATATATATTTATTACATTATATTTTAATATATAATATTACATATTCTATAATATATTTACAAGAACAAACATAATATTCTAATAATATATAATATATAAACATTATATTAAAATATATATAATATATTATATAATTATATAATTTATAATATTATTATATAAATCTATAATATATTATATATTTAATATATTATATTATTATATTATAATATCATAATATTATATATAATATATTGTAATAAATGTGACAATATAAATATTATATTATATAGAAAAAAAACCTAAATTTATAAATATATAATTTTACAATTATATTTATACAAAAAATATTATAATTATTTATTACATTATATTTTTAATATATAATATTACATAATCTATAATATATTTAAACATTACATTATACTTAAGGAAAAATGAACCAAATCTAAAATAAAAATTATACACATTTAATTTTGAAACTTAAAAATAAATAGTTAAAATGGAGAAAATTGGGCACGTAAAACTAAAAAATATCATCTAAAGTTTTTATCTATACAAAAAATTATGATTGTAGTGGTACGTTTCTTGGCATAAAAATTAATAATTTCTAATTTTAATTTTCTCATAATTTTTGTATTTCTGGTGTACAAACATTAATTAAAAGTGGAGGAAAAAATGCCTCAAAAAAAGCCAAAAAAATTGCAAAGTAAAAATGTTATGTTCAATTCCGTAAAATCTCCCCTTATGGCTCAAAACTTTTGAGCCAATTACATTTTAGAATTTTTTAATTTTTTTTGATGAATATGGAAGCTATCTATATTAAATTAAATATAAAATACATATTCACAAAAAAATATGGGTGGTAAAAAGGAACACCCCGAGAGTCACATGGACAACGCCCAAAAAACTAAAAGACTAACTAACATGGGCCGAGCCCAGAAGTCCATGAGCACAAAAACATAAAACGAACCATTAAGCGGCTAGAGTAGTGCTAGCAGAGCCAGGAGGGTCTCTGTCATCCAAACTTTTTCTCCATGCATCAATGCGGTTAGTGACATCAAGAGGAGGACCCCAACCATCATCAACATCTTTATCTTTTTCTTCTTCTTTATCCTCGTGTCGGGGCTAGATTGCAAGCGCCAGACGTGGAAAGCATTTACCAATATCTGGCCAGCCAGAGCCAGAAGCAGGAATGTCATCAGAGGGCCACCCAGAGCCACCACCGCCACTCCCTAAAGCACCACCAGAAGGCCACCCCTGGCCAACCTGCGGTGAAGGGGAGCGAGTCGGTTGAGGAGGGCAAGAATCCTGCTAAAGAGGAGGCTGAGAGCATAGGTGTGCAGAACCACTCTGCTGCCGACCCTGAGAGGGCAACCAACCATGGGTAGACGTGGGCGAGGCAGGCACCCGAGCAACAGTACAAGGTTAATTTCCCTAGTGATCCAACAACACTTGCAGGTGAGCAACTTCAAGTGCAACATTATTAGCTTGCACCTGGATCTATAAAAGCACATTAGAACAAATAACTACTTTAGCATATAAAGAAACATTAATATCCATTTGAGAATGAGCAAATATGTAGGCATTTTTGTCTTTCGAGATATTGAAAAGGATTTCCACCCTGTAAGTGTGCCAAAGCTGGGTATACTTAGCAGAAAATTTGGGTGAATCTCCCAACATAATCATATGCCAGGAGAAGGGATCTGATCTAAAGGGCCGGAATAAGTCATGAATCCAAGTACAAAGCTACTGAGCTTTGGGAAAAAACCAAAAAAGATGCTTTTAAAAGTCTCAACTTACCCACAAAAAGGGTAGCGAGGGTCCTGGACCCCCAAGTGAACAAGCCAAGAACCCACAGGCAAGCCTTGGAAAAGAATACACCAAGCAAAGTGGGCAGGTTTTGGCTCAATACTTGCAGACCAAGTTGCAACAAATATTTTACACTAGACATGAGTGGGAGATTGAAGAAACCACCTCTGGTTCAAACTTTGAATCATAGGAAAGTGTGGCGAAAGCCACCTGCAACCAAGCTGAGGCTTGTAATTCCTAAAAGGAGTGTCTAGATACCACTTATAGTCCTTCCACCAAGGTTCGATCCCATGAATTCCAACCTTATGAAGCATCTTTGCAGGGATAACATTCACCAGACCATCAAAAGTAGCACGGTCCTGATTGTGAAGCCTATACAGGGCACAAAACTCTTCCCACTACATAATACGCATAGTGGGTCTATGAAAAATTTGTTGCAGGGTCTAAATGCCCTTTTTGTGAAATATGAGCACCTTAAGCCAAGGTGATTTGCCAATGGCTAACCATTGCTGGCAAAAAGGGGCGACCACCAAATATTCTGCTGGTTGAGTGAGAGCCCATCACGAAAACCAGAACTAGCCCAGCGAAGCCATGGTTTGACAGCCTCCTATGCTTTCCACATGCTCTTAGCCACAAAATTTCCCATAATTTGGACTAGTTTCTCCATAACTAAAAGGTTTTGAAGACCAATCCCCTTCTACGTGAGTCTATGCGTAGGAAAACCAGACTAGATATAATGTCTGAGAAGAATTTTCCAAGCCTCATTACCAGTGAGGACACAAATTACCCATTTGACACACAAGGAAATCCCTTGTTGTTGAGTGGAAAGTAGCCCAAGTCCTCCAAAATCTCTAGGAAGGCAACAAATTTCCCAAGCAACATGATGAAACCCTTTGTGGGAGTCAGCAAAGGCCCAAAGAAAATCTCTAAGCAGTTTTTCAAGCTTGCCATAGGCAGCTTTTGAAGGGGCCCAACAAGAAGAATAGTAAACATGGGTGGCAGCAAGCACCTTAGAACAAACCTGGAATTTCCTTGCCAGAGAGAGGGGCTTAGTAATCTAGTAGGTAAGCTTTTTCTCAACCCTGGATAGAACAGCTTGCCATAACTCAGCCAGAGAAGCCTGGAGGGAAAAGGGAATGCCCAGAAACTGAAAAATTTCTCCTGGCCCAATCCACTTCCAATTATACTGTTGAAACCAAGGAGGAGTAGGTAGAACAGATTGTTTGTAGCACAAGGTTTTGTGCCACTGGATGGTAGAACTAGAAGCAAGACAAAAAGTATTAAGGAAATCCAAGGCCACTTTAATATTATCTTCTTCCTCTAGAAGAGGGAGGAAAGAATCATCTGCAAAATGGCCATTAACCAATTGATCCTAAGAATTGGGAAGTGAAATACCCTTGACACACCATTGGGAAACCACATGGGCCAAGAGGTAGCCAAATCCTTTAGCCGCCAGCACATACAGAGAGGGGGAAAGAGGGCATCCTTGCTAAATGGAACGAAAGAGGCCAAAAGCAGAAGATTGACGGCCATTGATGGTAATACAAGTTGAGGCATCTACAAAAATCATACAAATTATAGCCTGAATAAAATTAGGCCCAAATAATCAAAATACTACTAGGATTTAAATGAGAAATGAACATGTCTATTTATTAAAAATGGATTACAGTAATGAAAAGGGGTTGAAGAAGACCAAAAAAAATAGTTTGATGAATTTTGAAACTCTAGGATGTAAAAAGGAACATGAATGTCCTCAAGGGACATGCTAGGGGGTATATTTGGTCAAAGGGGGTGCAAAAACTATGTCAATTTTTGAGATTCGATATTTTCCAATGTAATTATTAGTTAGCGGGCATATGTGGATAGATGAGAAAAACTAGTTGTGGGTTTTAGTGTGAGTGTGTATGAGATATGTCTTCAAGAAAGAGGATTGGAGTGGTTATGGAAAAGGTTATGAGATTTTCTTTCATGTAGAGGATAGAAATGTCTTGTGTGGAGAGCACTTGGAAAATAATTAAGAGAATGTATGAAGAAATGTCTAGAATGTTAGGCTTTTTTAATGAGTGAAGAGCTTGGATTAGCGAGAAAAGAGAAGAGGAAAATGAGAAGGGTAATATTGAAATACCTTATTTTATACAACTTTATTTTTCTTGCATGTGTTGAGAAAGAAAAGAAGGAGAATAGGAAGTCCTCATGCAAGAGGATAATGAAGAAGGGAAGAATGTGTTGGTAGTAGGAGAGATGAAGGTGTGAGTTGTTGAACCAGAAGAGAGTGGGTTTGTAGTGAAAGTATATATTTCAAAATTATCAAGATGGAGGTAGAGAAAGTATAAGTTTTTGCACAAGGAGAAAATATTAGTAGAGTTGTAGATGGAAGAGATGATGAGTGCATGGTGAATGTAGATGTAGTTAAGGACATTGATCATGAAGGCCCAATGTTTGACAAGTAGGAATTAGGAGACTATATTATCCTTTAAGAGGAGATGGAGAGGATAGTAGAATCATTTATTTCCTCACATAATATTTTTTTTGTAGAGGAGAAGGAGATATAAATAGCAATTTTTTTCTTTGGAGAGTGCATAAATATGCTAATGAAGGTGGAGCAACAAAATGTAGAAGAAGACGAAGAAAACATGGATGTTTTTACGGGTGCAATGGATTTTAATTCATAAGAAGGGGATGAGAAGGTAGGAAGTATAAGGGAGAAGTTGCAAGTGTTTGTGGATGTAGAGTTGGAGTTGGTGTAAATAGATGCTGATGAGAAAGTGGATGTAGTGCATGTGAATGCACAAAATGTAGAATACTTTCTATAAGTAATATATGAAGAGGAAGACAAGATGGCTATGGAATTTTTTTATTTCTATAATATTAGTTATAATAATTTATGTGTAGTTATATTAGTGAGAGGAGAAGGGAGAAAATAATTTTGGCGGAGGACCATAGATAGTTGTGGATTAAATCTCACAAGAAAAGAGAATGCGTGGAGAATATTTTGATGGAGGTGGACAGTTAGTGGTATGTTAAAACAAACAAGAGAATTAGGAAAGAGAAGCATTTTAGGTTATGGTGGATAGAGGTCCATAAGAAAATTGGAAGCTAATAGCCATATTTAGTAGATGAGGATGGTGATTTTCTTAGCTAAATGTTGGAAGGGGTGAAGGAATAAAATATTGATGTACATATTATAGTTATGAACATGTAGAATTTTTTCTTTTTGGAAGAGTCAATTCTACCACTTAGCTTAATTTTTTGATTCAATGCTCACAAATTTTCTTACTTGGCATGTATGATGTAGGAGCATTCAAATCCATCCTATGTCACCCAAAAAAACTAAAGGTGATTGAGAGAATTTTAACTTTGATCTGTGTGGGATTTTGAATAAATATAAAATTTAGATGAGTTAACAAAGCCTTTGAGTTTTCTAGTTGAATAAAACTACTAAACATACTTGTTGTGTAAGAGATTTTATATTTTGTAACTACTTCCTAGTTGTTTTAATTAATTTTTATTATTACACAACTAATTCTAATTGTTATGTAACTACTATCTATTTCTACACAAATATTCCTTGTTATGTAATTGAAATATCATGTAGCATTATTATCTTTGATGCATGAGTTTGATCCCAATATTTGGTATGCATTGATTAGATTTTACAATAGATTTTTAACTCATTATTAGACAAACTATTAGACTAAGGATCTTCATGTTGGATATAAACTTAATATTTATCATCATTGATGTCTCTATATTTATTTAAGTTTTTATAACATATTTTCTATGTTTTATTAGCACTTCTTCTAGAAAATTACATTTAATAATATATCACTTGTTATTTTTAGAATGTCCTTATCAATTTTAATCAAAAAATTAAGTTTTTCATGAAAAATTACAAGTAGTGCATGTAAACTTCATTCATTAGATAAATTGTATTCATGACACATTTTTTTATCTTCATAATTTGATAAATTTTGTGTGTTTCTAATCATTTGAGAAATTGGTGTAACATCTAAATTTATATTTAAAATTGTATCATCATCAATTTGTATTACTTTTTTATTCAATTAGTATTTAATAATTTACTATAATATCAAATTGAAATGGAAAAAATGATGTGTGTTCACCTCTAGGGCTCAATTTTCTAATTACTCTTTTTTTTGTTGCATTTGTTGCATTTGTTGCATTTATTTCTCTGAATTATTCTCTTTCATGTCTTTAATCGATGCTTGGGGGTCTAATTGAATTTAACAATATCATATATATTTAACTCAATGATTTAATTTCTTATTTTCATGAAGTTCTCTCTGTTAGAGTAATAAGTTATTATGCTTAATTAATTACATCACATTGATTAATTAATTAAGTCACTTATTCCTCTTTATTACTTAAGCTAAACTTAGGCACATTTATTAATTAATTATTAATTATTAAGTGTGCACACTAGGGTTTCATTTAGGGTTTCCCTTTTTAGGGTTTCTTGATCTCCTTCATAAGGATTGATCACATTGTAATAATTGATTCTCTTAATGCATTTTTACAGAGAGGTTTTATAGAGAATGCTTTTTCGGTTCTTCATAGCTTTTGCATGTGACAGGTATCCATCTTGCATGCAGGTGATCTTGGATTCTAACATGGTATCAGAGCTCCAGACCTGCAGCTGCTTGTTCGTGATCTGAAGATATGGCCTCTTTGTGAGTTTCGGGTGCAAGGGTTTCCACATACAATTTTTTGATTGAATCTGGGGGTAGCCTAATTTTCTGTGTATTTTGGGACAAAACGGACCTCGCCATTGAGTCCGCAACGCCCAAAAACCCCCATTTTCATATAAAATTTGTCCATTTTGGGGCAAGTTGGTCGAGGAGGCAAAAAAAAAAATTGTTTGGCCCGTCTGGCCTCCCCTGCTCACCCGGTCCGAAGAACTTCGAAAATGCGAAAAAATGTCCCGGCTTGATGTTTTTGAAACTCCCTTAGAAGCACCTCGATTAAAGTAAAGAGATCCGCGTACGGCGTACGGGCGACCACCCCATCGCCGGCGCGTAGCCGCCACCCGGCTCCGCCCATTTTCGCGAGGTATTCAAAAGCCGGTAGAAGCGGTCCTATATTGCGGCAGGGGAGCCTTACCCTCGAACTTCGGCCAACAAGCGGTGTGGAATATTATTAGAAGCAGTGCGAGGCATATTACGGTAACGGCGATTTTCCGACAAGGGAGATTTTTTGCCCTGGCCGGCCAGACGGCCGTCAAATTTATCTTTCGCATTACGCTGATAATGACGCTGACATCGCCGATGACGTCGAAGCCTAGCCCTCCTAACCTAGTTTTTCCCTAAAGCGGTTTTTTTCTTTTGGCCATAACTTGGGCATACGGTATCGAAATCAGGCAAACGAGATATCGCCGGAAAGCTGGTTCTGAGCTCTTTCATTTGGTGCAGTTTATTTTATAGTATTTTTCTGTTTTACTATGTTTATTGCTGTTTGAAGTCAGATATACTTTTTATGCTTCCATGCTCATAACTTTTTGCCACGATCTCTGTTTTTCTCCTCGTTTGAAGCGTCGGAAAGGTATTGAGGAGCTCTAGGTTGCTGTCCATGCACTTTTTCTGTATCTATCCCAGGTTTATCAATTAGTCTAGATTTGGCCCGATGGGTTGTTTGGCAATTACTTGGATATTTTGGCAGTTGGGAGAGTGCATCTTGCATCTTTGCACTTCGTTTTCAGTAATACATCATTCAATAATTGCTTGCTGCTTCATAGATTCCAGATTTGTTCCTATTTGGAGTTTTCGAGTGTTCTGTGGCATCAGGTTTTCTGTTGCTTTATCATGATTCCTTGAGTCAATCAGTGACTCTCATCCGGTTTCAGTAGTATACAGAAGAATATTTCCTTGCTTGCCTATATCAAGTTCCAGTGTTACTCTACAGAGTTCTTCCAGTGCTTCTTTGCAGCATGTTATCTCATTGTAAGGGGGGTTTTGTCCCACTGGGTTTTTCCTTCTCTTACTCCTTATTGCATTTGTAAATGGGTACCTGATCACCTTGCACATGTTTGTAACTGCACTTTTGCTCATCTTAAGGGGGGGTGTTAGAGTAAAGGTTTTAATTTAATCATGTTGATTAAATTACCTTTATTCCTCTCTAAAGATTTCACTTTAGTTGCATTTTGTGACATTTAATAATTATATTAATTATTAAATGTCTACCTATTAGGGTTTCTTTTAGGTTTGCACAATATCCTTTTATAAGGATTCATCATTGTATTTTTATCTCTCTCTCGGATGAATACATTTTTTAGCTTTCAGAGCACCCTTGCTTGTTGGTCTCCATTTCTTCTTTCTGTGACAGGTTATTTGCATGCAGGTGATCTTCGGGGTCTATGAAGTTGGCTTTCTCAACTTCTACATGGTATCAGAGCACCAGACCTGCAGCTGCTTGTTCGTGATCTGAAGATATGGCCTCTTCGTGAGTTTCGGGTGCAAGGGTTTCCACATGTATTTTTTTGATTGAATCTGGGGGTAGCCTAATTTTTTGGGCATTTTGGGACAAAACGGACCTCACCATTGAGTCCGCAGTGCCCAAAAACCCCCCATTTTCATATAAAATTTGTCTATTTTGGTGCAAGTTGGTCGGGAGGCAAAAAAAATTTGTCTAGGGGGTCGTACGGCCTCCCCAGCACGCAGATCGAGGTGATAAATTCAAAAAAAAATTCACAATTTTTGAGCCTCGATCCGCGTGTTGAAGGGGTCCGCCGCCCGGTGGCCGGGCGGCCACCCAAACGCCGCCGCCGGCTCACTCCCCCACCAGTCTGCCGCTAATCCGCAGCTCCCTCTGCTCCGCCCCCGGTCATATGGAGGACCAGGGGGCCTCCGATCTGCCCCCGCGGGCCCATTCAGCCAAGCCAGCAGTCATATGGGGACCACGGGCTCCGCCCATGCCAGCGATCCAACCCCTCCAGCACCAGCTCGCGGTTACATGCACGACCAAAAGGGCCAAATTTTTTTTTCATTTTGCAGGGGGGCTGATTTTTTGCGCCGACGGCCAGACGGCCATCAAATTTTTGCTCGTGTTTTTCTGACGTCAGCATGACGTCGTGATGACGTCATCCGTACGGCCGGCCCCTCTATGCCCTCCTAACCCTAGTTTTTCCTAAAGAAGCAGTTTTTTTTCTTTTGGCCATAACTTGGGCATACGGTATCGAAATCAGGCAAACGAGATATCGCCGGAAAGCTGATTCCGAGCACTTTCATTTGGTGTAGTTTATTTTATAGTATTTTTCTATTTTACTACATTTATTTCTGTTTGAAGTCAGATGTAATTTTTTATGCTTCTGAGCCCATAACTTTTTGCCACGATCTTCGTTTTTCACCTCGTTTGAAGCGTCGGAAAGGTATTGAGGAGCTCTAGGTTGCTGTCCATGCAATTTTTTTGTATCTGTCCCAAGTTTATCAATTATTCCAGATCTGGCCCGATGGGTTGTTTGGCGATTACTTGGATATTTTGGCAGTTGGGAGAGTGCATCTTGCATCTTTGCACTTCATTTTTAGTAATACATCATTCAATAATTGTTTGCTGCTTCATAGATTCCAGAGTTGTTCCTGTTTGGATTTTTCGAGTGTTCCGTGGCATCGGGTTTTCTGTTGCTTTATCATGATTCCTTGAGTCAATCAGTGACTCTCATCCAGTTTCAGTAGTATACAGAAGAATATTTCCTTGCTTGCCTATATCGAGTTCCAGTGTTACTCTACAGAGTTCTTCCAGTGCTTCTTTGCAGCATGTTATCTCATTGTAAGGGGGTTTTGTCCCACTGGGTTTTCCTTCTCTTACTCCTTATTGCATTTGTAAATGGGTACCGATCAGGCCTAGTTGCGGGACCCATCTTTGCTTTCATGCATCTTATTCTAGTGTTTTAGCTTCTTCCTAAGTTCATCTTAAGGGGGTGTTAGAGTAATAAGTTATTATGCTTAATTAATTACATCACATTGATTAATTAATTAAGTTTATTCCTCTTTATTACTTAAGCTAAACTTAGGCACATTTATTTAATTATTAATTATTAAGTGTGCACACTAGGGTTTCATTTAGGGTTTCCCTTTTTAGGGTTTCTTGATCTCCTTCATAAGGATTGATCACATTGTAATAATTGATTCTCTTAATGCATTTTTACTGAGAGGTTTATAGAGAACATCTTTTTCGGTTCTTCATATCTTTTGCATGTGACAGGGATCCATCTTACATGCAGGTGATCTTGGATTCTAACACTCTCATCAATTATATTTTCTTCACATTCTTTTAGTGTTTTTCTTTTCACTCAATTCCTTGGAATGATGTTAAATTCCATATCAATCTAACATAAATTGTTACAATAATAAAAATAATGGCCGACAATATCAAATTTAAACAAAACATGTAATTAGAATTTTTTATGTCAATGAAAGACAAAAAATAAGTAATTTTGTCAACTAACTATTTAAATTTCTCAAAATAATGAAAGAAATGATTGATAATATTAAATTTAAAAAAAACATGTATTTATAATCTTCTAGATTAATACAATAAAAAACAATTAATTTTGTCAAAAAAATGAATTTAATTCCTTAAAATAATAAAAAAGTATGATTTTATGTTGTAGATTATGCAAAACACATGAAAAAATAAAGCACGTGGGTCTCAAATCATAGGTTTCTCATTTTGTAGACTACTTTTATATTTTTCTATGTTAGTTTGAAAAAAATGTATGCATTATAACACACGTGTAAATCTTTCTTTCAAAATTATAACCCTTAGGGTTCAATTTTCCTTGGACATCCAGCTCAAAGGGTTAGACCTACATTTAGACACCCAAATATGTGTTTCATATAAAACAAACAAAAATAAGTAAATGTTAAACATGCTTTCTATCAAATTTACATATTTGAAGATATTATTTTGAAAAAATAACATAATGATGTCAAGCTCTCTATTAGCTTTATATCCATGTATTTTTTAAATTGAAATATATTAAGGTTTTGAACTTTAATTTTTTTGCTAGTGCCTTAATTTTTCATGAAGACTTACGTATATTTTTATCATATTTTATCCACTCGTAATTTATTTTTAAATATTTTTTTACATTCTAGACTTCATTCTATATAAATTAAAAAAATGATTATTTTTCTCCAAATTAAGAGGGAAGCATACTTGTCAATATTGGCATGGTGTGATGGTTTATAGGTGGCATTGTTGTTCTTGCCACCAAGGTTCAAACCCTGTTGGGGTGGTATTGTTGAATGGTTGTATTCCTGTTCATAGCTCTAGTCAAAAGAATTTACCCCTTGAATAAAAAAAAAAAGAGGGAAGCATACTCATTTTTTTTTTTTTTATGATGTTTTCACTTCAAAAATTAGTAAAAGATCATATACTCATTAAAATATTAGTAAAAAATTTAAGCATAAACTACATGATATTAGCTAATTTTCCACTAAAAGGATTTGAGAAGTATTTTTTAAAGTTGAAATTTAGGGGGAGCACACCTGATGTTATGTTATATTAAAAAAATGATTTCTTTGTGCTCTCCCCCTATTTTATCCTCTTAATTCCCACCATTTAAAAAGAAATAGAAACTAGATTCTAAGCATTACTAATCTTATTCTTATCACATCTTCAAATTTTGAACATGGGTATCTTGAATTTCTCATCCAATATCATTTTTTACTAATTTACATAAAAAAGTGGTCACTTTTGACCCCACTCTGGCCCCTTATTCCCATGCACATACCCAAAAAAATAGTTCTACTTTTTAATTCAAAATGATATGGTGTTTAAGGGCCTATTCAATTGTGCATTCCAATAATCCTAATGAGAGACATTTTGATTAAGGAAAAATAGAGTGAAAATTTACCAAGACATTTTGGGTAGATAAGATAGCTGCATTGGTGAATGGGAATTATTTTTATCCAAAAATATATAAATATGAAAGGAGAAAAAAATAAAGGTTGGAAGACTTATCAATTTACAAAGGGAAGGAGTCAAAATATTTTTCTATATCAACCATTACAAGTTCTAGAGAAAACTTGGGGAGATATAAGTATGGATTGTGTATTGGGTTTACCAGGAGCACAAAAAGGTAATATTCAATATTTATAATTGTGGATAGATTTCTTAAGATGATGTATTTTATTCCATGTAATAAGAACAATGATGTGGTACATGTAGCTGAATTATTTTTGAGGGAAGTAGTATGATTGCATGGGTTACTAAAGGGTATTGTTTTTTATTAGAGGTAAAAAATGAGTTTTGAAGGGGCTCGAAACCCTTTACAAAAGAAAGTGGTTGAAACTAAAGAAAATTACAATAAGTATATATCAACCCATATGCAGTGAACCAAAAACAAAACATTAGCCAAAAAGGAGGACCCCAAACATCAACTCTACATGTTCTTCAGGATATCAGTAACCTCCACGTCGCTCATCGCAACCTTCTGAGCATCATCCAAGACATCAAATAGTTCTTTTTCAAGAGCCCCAGTTTGAGCCTTAGTCTTGTTTCTAGTTCTATCCCCAAGTTCCTCTATATTCACCTCATTAATCAAAACATTATTCTTATTCCCACCCTTATCAACAGAAACCTCCTCCTCCATCAGCTTGCCACCAGCACCAATCTCTTTAGCATGAACAATCTCCTTGTGATTCTTGGCACTAACAAAAGGAGATGTAATACCAAAATATTCCAAGTTAACCACAGACTTAGTCACCTCCCCACCCTTGACCATGCTAGCACAAAATTTCTCCAATTGACCCTCAAGGTAAGAACTCTACCTTCCAGATTATGTTTCATCTTAAGAGTTTCCTCTACCACAATATTCAAGGAATTAAAAAAATCATCAATCTGGTTTTGAACAGAGGACTCTTTAGCCTTAATCATTGCACCCTGTACTTTGAAATTTGTCATATTAAGTTCATGAAAAAACCTTTTGAACAATTTGAATAAAACAATGGAACCCTCTCTAGTAGTTCCCAGAACATCAAAGATATCTTCCCTATCAAAATTAAAAACCCCCTCAACCTGTAGCATTTTCCTCCTTAGAGGAGCTTACCTTATCCTAACTAGCAAAGACTTCCTTACCTTTTCCCAGTAGCAATCGACATTTTGATATTTTGGATGGAAGCCACAATCTCCTCAGCCACAACCTTTCTTTTCTTCAGCTACTCCAGGTCCGTAGTTGAGGTATCCACAACATCATGTCTACCAACAACTAGAACCTTACCTTTCTTCTACAAGTTTGGGCTCACAACTAGGGTATCATTAGCATCTTGTCTACCCGTGATCATGAGAGGAGAGTCCCTCTCCAGCATTTGACTCAAAAACCTTAAAACCTATTTCTTCTTACTTCCCACCTCTAGTTCCTTTTTATGCTTAGTCACAAGGAGCGTCAACGACACCTCACCATACAAATCATTCTTCTCCTTCAAACTAGCACTCAAAAAATTAGCAGCCACCTCATCACTACAAGTCTCATAACCCTTATTAGGGCACAACACTCCTTTCTTAGACTTCCCCATAGGAGGGGGTTGTGGACCCACCTCCATAGAAGCAAGAGAGTCCAAGACAAAGTCCACATCCTCCTCAGAATCTGACTCCTCCAAAATAAGTTCTCTTCTTCCCTTTTTTACTATCTGGATCCTCTTCAGAGACAGTCTCATTCTCCTCCACCGGCTTTGACTACTTACCCTTAGAGGTAGCAATCAGCTTAGCCACCTCAAAATATTTAGCATACTCTAAAATTAAAAGGATTAACCCCACATGAAGAACTATATTTTTTGGGTTTCTCTTATGGTCCTTAAGACCAGAATCCAACAACGCTAGGAGATAATAGGGAAAGGAAATTATTTTCTTGTGGCAGAAATGATTAGTCATAAGGAAGTGTTAAGCATTTACCATAGAGAATCATCCTTCCAGAGTTATATAATGCATGATTTCCTCGGCCACATCTCCCCACAATGCCTTGAGAGAGCTCCTCTAGTAACCCCCACTTTTCGTCGTCTTCAAGTCCTTAGCTTCATCCCCCTTGAAGAAAATTTTCATAGTATTTTGTGATTCCTTGTCTCTGAAAAATTTCATACCATCCATGGGCAACCCAGTGATATTTTCTATAAAGTCTTCATTCACATCAAACTTCATTCCGCCCAACTTCAACACCCTATTGTTCCATGCTTTTGTAAACAATTTTGTACTCTGTGGATTGTTACCATGCAATCTCTCTAGGTATGGAGTCAACCCTCCCTTCTCTAACACCTTCCAAACCTTTAGCTTCTTCTTGGCAGATTTGTAGGAGAAGGGATTCATGTAGTTCCTATCACCTCCCATGTCTATAGAATTTGTAGAGTCTATAATCTTGAGAGCTCTAAATGCAATGAGAAGAAACCTAAATAATATGATGCAAAGAATTACCAAAATTCGTGTGAAAAAAGAATTAAGGTAGGATTGAATTATGATCCTAGAGTTTTGTTCCCTATGGATATCAGCCATCATATCATTAGCTCATTTCAAATCTAGCTTACCATCCCTACACATAATCATCAACCACGTGAAGATAGTCATGCACACTGTAAGCCATAATAAATCCTCAACCATTTTAAATTTGGAAATCATGATTAATACTTGCTATTGCCTCTATAGTTAGAGGGTCATTCAAACCCCATTTCCTAACACCTCTAACTCCAAGATTAGTGAAGACATTAGCTAATCCATTGCCCTCTCTCAAAATATGAGAGATGTAATATTCATCAAAAGGATTAAGAATATCAATAGAGTCCCTAATCAAATAATCAATAGTCCATGAAGGGGTAGCACAATTCTTCAAATTATTGATGATATTGAGAGAGTCCCCCTCAATCCAAACTTTCTTATAGCCTTTGACTTGTGCCAGCTTAATACCATGATAGGCTCCAGCCACTTCCACATAGTGGTTTGTCTGGATTCCCAAAGGGAACACTACAGCAAAGATGAGCCTACCATTAGAATTTTTTTATCACTCCCCCACAACCTGCAGGTCCCAAATTCCCTTTAGCAGCTCCATCAAATTTAACATTCACCTAGCCATCTAGAGGAGCTTTCCAAACCACATCTTCCCTAGAAGTTTTCCCTTTAGTCATCGGGAGGGAAATATAATAGGGAAACTTCCACTTTTGTGCTATAGAGATATCATAGGGGTTGAGATTAATCTTTAGCCCATTGTGAAAAGTGATCCCATAAACAATTTATTTTTAATAGCCGCACATATTTTATAGGCCACAAAGATAGCAGGGAGGGTAGAACTCCTGAAAATTTTGTTATTACGCTCAAGCCAAACACCCCAAGCAATGTGAGGAAGAGAAAGATACCATAGAATCAGTAGAGCAGGATTGGATGAAGGTCCAACCCATTGAGACCACAAATCCTTAATTGAAGCAGGAAACACCCAACTTAGGTTCTATAGAGAGAGCACATGGACCCACACCGTTCTAACAAATCTACAACCAATCAAGAAATGGCAAGCATTTTCGGCTTCCTCTTCACAAAGAAAGCGCCTATTAGGCATCATAAAACCTCTTTTGACCAAATTGTCAGTAGTTAATATCTTATTCTGGAAAAAGAGCCAAAAGAAAACATTAACCTTAGGAATCAATCTAGAGGACCAAACAGAGGCCCAAAAAGGAGTAGAACCAACAAAGGAATCATTAATGTGAAAATTCGATGCAACAAAGAAGTTACCATTAGAATAAGGCTTCCAAAAAAAATTATCAGAAGAAGGGAGAGAAGGAATATGAACCTAAGAGAGGGCCTTAAAAGGATCCTCTAGTCCTAGGTTAACCTCGTGCAACCTTTTCCAATAGCCTCCCTCAATATAATCAGCAACAAATCTACCAAACCTCCACACACAAAGATCCATGAAAGGTTGAGCCAATGGCTCATCTTTAAGAGGCCTATTACCAAACCAATTCTCTTCCCAAAACAAAATATTTCTGCCATTTCCCATTTTCCAAAAAAGACCCTTGGACACAAGCCTATGGGCCTTAACCATACAATTCAAAAGAGCATAACCTGACGGTGGGGAAAATTCATGAGATAAGAACCCCCTTATACCATCAGCACCATGTAAGTATTTTCTCCAAGAAATTTTCGCCCATTCACTCTTAGCCAGCATAAGGTTCCACAATTATTTTTCAAGAAGGGCGATATTAAACTCTCTTATTTTACTAATTCCAAGACCACCAACCTTTTTGGGTCTAAAGACATCATCCCAAGCAACCAAATGAATTCTTCTCTTATCCTCAACACCAAACCAAAGGAATTTTTTTTGAATTCCTTCCAATTTATCCACAAATTTCCTAAGAATATAAAAAAGACTAAGAGCATAAACATGAAGGTTCTAAAAAGTGGACTTAATCAACTGCACTTTCTCAGCTTGGCTGAACAACGCACCCTTCCAACCATCCAATTTAGAAATAAATTTATCAATCATCCCTCGCCAAAAAGATTCAAGAACATTAGAGCACAAGGGAAGACCCAAATAAGATGCAGGGAGTTCACCAATCTGGCATTGCAAAATTCTTGCAATTTTAGTCTACCTATGGACTGGAGTGTTAAATAAGAAAATAACACTCTTGGGTAAGCTAACCTTCTGCCCCAACACAACCTCATACTTCTGTAAAATAATTTTAATATCCTTAGCCTCATTAATAGACGACTCTCCAAGCATAAGAGAATCATCCACAAACCATTGATGGGAGCAGATAAGATTGTTGGAAGAGAGGGCTAAACCAGACATAACACCAATGTTAATAAATCTCTAAATGAGACAACCCAAAGATTCCACCATGATAATAAACAGAAAAGGAGATATCGGATCTCCTTGCCACAAACCCCTGGAGAAATCAAAGAGAGGAGAAGGAGACCCATTGATAAGGATAGAAAATCGAGGGGTGGAGATAAGCTGAAGCACAAGCACCACCAATTTCTCCCCAAAACCAAAGGAGGCCAAAATGTTAGAAAGAAAGCCCCAATCAACTCTATCATAGGCTTTAAGTAATTCAAGCTTCAAAATAAAACCAACATGCTTATTAATAGTAAGAGAGTGAATATTCTCGTGAACATAGAGAATAGAATCCAAAATTTTCCTACCAGCCACAAACCCATTTTACTGAGATGAAATGATAAGAGGCAAGACCCTTTGCAGTCTGACCGCCAACACCTTAGAGAATATCTTGTAAACCAAGTTACATAAGATGATAGGACAAAACTCATCAAAAGAAGCAACAACAGGTTTCTTAGGTACAAGAACAATAAAAAAGGAGTTCAATTCCTTCAAAAGATAACCATACCTGAAGAACTCCTTAGTAGCCGCAACAACATCCTTAGCAATTATTTCCCAAAAGGACTAAAAAAAGAACATAGGAAAGCCATCTGGACCCAGTGCCTTATTACCTTTGAAAGAGAAAACAACACTTCTAATTTCCTCTGCCAAAGGAATACTCACCATCTGCCTATTAATATCACCATTTATGAGTTGAGGGATATCCCTAAGAATATCCTCCTGACACACCAAGTGAAGCTCCCCCTCCACCGCAAGAAAATTAGAAAAGTAGGAAGAAGCAGCAAACTGCAAATCAACATCCTACTCCAAAACTTGATTATTGAAATTGATCATTTTGATTTTGTTAGAAGCCCTATGTTTAAACATTAAGAGGTGAAAAAACTTAGTATTCTTGTCCCCACTTTTCAACCACATAATCCTAGAACATTGCTTCCAAAATTCCTCCTCAGCAACAATATTATGCAATCTAGAGAGGACATTTTCTTTCATAACCAAGGCATGATCATACCTAGACACTTGGATTGATTGCTACACAACATGAAGCTCCATAGACACCCCCTCCTTCTCCAAAAAAATGTGGCCAAAATAAGTTTAATTCCATTTTCTAACATTATCCTTTACATTAGCAATATTTTTAGCAACTCTGAACATAGCCGAGCCATCCACTTGAATGTTCCACCAATCATGAACCAAATTACTGAGATTAGGATGACAAGTCCACATCTTCTCAAATCTAAATGGAAAATTTTCCTTTCCACCCAATAGATCCACTGACGAAGACAAGGGGAAGTGATCCGACCCCAGTCTTGTCAAAGCAGAGAGCGAACAAGAATAATGAATAGGCGACTCAGGGGTAATAAGAGCACGGTCAAGCTTGATCTGGATAAGAGCATCTCCCACTCACCGATTCAACCAAGTGAAAGAAGCACCTTTGAGGGTATTGTTTCAAATAAGGACCAAATTTATTGGATATTTTTAAAAGACCTTATGGAAGAAGATGAGGATATATTTTAATTTTAATTCGATATATCACTCAAAAACTAATGGATAGGAAAAATTTATGAGAAAAATTTGGATAATTTACTTTGAATTTTAGTTGAAGAAAATTTGAAGAATTAAGACATGGTACTAGAACAAGTAGAGTTTTCATTTAGTAATTAAATAAATAGGAGTATTGGAAAATTAGCATTTATGATTGCTTATGGTAGTAGCCTCAAAAATATATCAAAATTGAAAGACAATATTAATGCATAAATAGGAGTGTAGAAGTAGAAGATTTTGTAAAACATGTGAAACATGCATAAAGAACTAAGAAATTATTTAGAGACGATGAATGGTAGATATAAGGAAGAATTCAATAATAAAAAAAGGAATAAGAAATTTGTAGCTGGAGATGAATGGTGTGCTTCAGATTTTTTTTCTTATTTGGACATATAATAAGTTGAAGATGAAGTTTGGTTCTTGTAAATTCATCAAGAAATTTGATTCAATAAATGCATATGAAGTCTAGAGTTTCCAAAAATAATGAGCATATCACCAGTATTCAATATTGTAGATTTTTATTATTATCAAGAAGGGGAGTCTAGAGAAAGTAGATCAAAACTATATTAAAAAAATCAAATATTGTAACATACCAAAGAGAAGATTGAGGAAATTTTGGACAACAATATTGGGAGAAGCATAATGAATATATAATATAAGTAGTCTTTGGTTAAATGGAAAGGAAGGCCTACATAAGCCTCATCTTATTTTTAAAGGTTGAGGTAGACTATCTTGTTTCCCTCTAGCCAGTAGAAGATGAGAGACTCACTTTTCAAATAACCCCAAGTGTCTAATATATGAGCATCCCAAGGTGTAAGAGCAATATTTCATTACAAAAATATTTAATTTTATATTATTTTCTTGTAAAATGTCATTCATTCTATTTGTTTCCAATCACAACAAACCCTATCCCATTTTACCATAGTTGTACATCTCACTTGGTTGTTGGGATTATATGTTCTACATTGATCCTAGAATAATCATTGAAATCCCAAGAGAATTGGATCACCCTAGAGGGTTAATTATGTCTCTAACCTATTACCAAACTTTACCAAGTAACACATAGTTCTATTTTTATTGTTTCTAGAAACAAAGAAATAGAGTCATAGGTACATTTAACCTAGTGGATCTTAAGGTCTGAACTACAATAATATGCATTAATATTTCATCATCACATTCATTTTATATTATTTATTTACACATTTTTTGACTACATTTTCCAAGAAAATTTGAGTTTTGAGCCACCTTGTGGCCAATTGAGATAATTATTAAGTCAAAAAGATGATATATAAATATTATGGAAGAACTTTAGAAGTCAAGAAGAAATTAGAAGATAACTTGACATAGCATTAGAGAGCTTTCCTACAACTCTTTACACTTCAAACCTCACACAAATATATGAAGGAATAAATTAAACAAGACACCGAAAATTAACAACACAAGTAATTCTTATTGGCTTAATAACACCTGCAAATCACTGTGCAATACAATCAATGGAAGAAAGATACAAAGGCAGCCCTGAGAACTGATATTACATGAAAAATTAGAGATAATGTCTTGCTACAAGAAATATTAACAATCACAGGTATGCATTCAATCCACCTCCCAATTCTTACAATCTCCTTCATGCACCTACGCACAAACTCTAGAAATCACCACACACATTCACCAATGTCCTTAGCAAATGTGTTGATACTAATTTTTTAACCTCCCAAAAACAATCTCCAAGTTTGAAAATGTATCCCAATAAGATTCTATTCCCAAGTCTCTCCTTTCCAAAAAATTTGGAACCAACTATCAACAACCTCTAAAAATAATTTACAAAAAACAAGCCAAAACCTTCAGTAAATCCACTACACTAAATCCCACACCCTCCTTTTCTAGAAAATAAGTTACAAGAAGAAAATTTCATTCTTGCAACTCCTAATGCATGTTGAATTCATTCCTTGCCAAGTAGACCACCACTAGCCAACATTGTTATTTCTCAAATCTCCAATTTGAATTACTAATTCAAATTTTCAACTCTGCTTAACCTAGGTGTCCAAATCATGTTTGTAGCATGATTTTCATTAATTAAAAATTTAAATATTCCTCCACTACCATAATATAACATCCAACTTGCCTTTTTGATAATTAAATTAAAATACCATTAAATCAGGCACGCTTCCCAAGCTAAAATTCAAACCGAAAAGGTGGAGAATAGTTGCTCTATGGTTTAGGGCATAGAACATGTTTTCTTGCACTTCTCATTCAAGGAAACCCTAAAAATCTCAATCCAAGGATGCAAAAGGGGCAATAGATTTGCAATAGGGATGTCCTAGGGTGTGATTAAGGACCAAAAGGGGGTTCACGAGCAAGGTAAATGACATGCAAAGTACTATGCAAAACCTAACTAAATGACCTAGGAAATGAAACTAAAATGAAAAATAAAAGACTGAGAATGAACAAAGGTGCACCTAGAAGAATGATGAGGTCAAAACAAGCTCCAAAACCCTAAAAACGTATTGTTTGGTTCCCACTAGGACTCATACGCTAGTCTACGCGATTTAGTCCCAGACTGGGGTTTTTGTGCCAAAACTGGAATCTTACGGTGGTTGATGTGAATTCACTAAAATATGAAAAATGAGTTTTACTGGGACTCATATGCCTCAAGTGGTATATCAGTTCCACTTTGCTTTTTTGGAGGGTCAAGACCTGAATTTGCTCTCCTATCTCTATTCTTCCTTCCACACTTTATTTTTAGGTCTGAAACCCTAATTTGCAACCTGTAGGTGACTTTCCATGAAGATAGCAACCTTGTGACAACTTGATAAATTTCTTCAACCTTGTAACTTAATATTTAAAGATCCTTCAAGCTCCAAGACAACTCGATCTGCAATCACACATGTAGAGAGAGAGAGAGAGAGAAAAAAAATTGTTGATTGTTAGGAAATAGGGGTTTGCCTTGGTCAAACCCTATTTAGGTAATTAAACCTTGCGATGAAACAATGAAATATGAAACATGAATAATAATACCTTGAAAGATGTCTTCAGATGTAAATCAACAATCTAACATGAAGTGGCCATGTAGAATGTAGATATTAATCTTCAATTGGATATGAAACAATACTTACAAATGGATCTTCAATGCTACATCACAACACTAGCTCAACAACATGATTGATGCATTATGATCTTGACATGATGATGGATCTTGAATTGTTGCAACAAATGATGAAGAATTCTACCCTTGAAATCCTTAGAAATGCTCTTGTAAACTCTCTTGACACTCTTTTGAAGTCTTGGAATGCTTAACTCTTGATTACTTAGGATGATATCATGAAGGATTATTTGAAATAATGATTTGAGACCTTTCTTATATAGGCAATCCATCCAACTTACCATTTATTAGATCCCAAAAGCGGACATTCATGAAATTTGAACTTAAAACCCTAACATTTTCCCACTCAAAACCCTAAAAAGGGGCCAAATGGGACTCATATGCCACTTATGGAATATAGGTCCCATATGGATGGGACTCATACACCCAAGGTGGCATATGGTTCCCACTAGGCCTTTTCAGGTGGAGGAAATGTTAGGGAGTTGAGAAATTAAGCATATTTATTGAACTTGTCAGGATTTCGATTGAAATAAGCCTCGAGATGCATTATATAGGGTCTTAGGGGCCTATTAATGATGATATGAAGGTCATAAATGCAAGAGAGACCAAAACTTAATGTGAAGGTGTAAATAAATACACTTTACAACACTAAATTAAGGCAAAATTAGGTCAATTTAGCTTAAAAGGGCTCAAAACGTAATGTGAATGTGTAAAAAGCATTACAACACTAGATCAAGGCAACATTAGGTCCATTTTAATGTTAATCATTCCCATATTAAGTGTGAAAAAGGCAACATTTTTCTACACTACATTTAGCCCCCACTTTAGTGAGAGGAGGAACTCACTTCAAACTCACACTAAAGTAGACATTCAAGAGGGGTCTAATTGTATTGATACGGATGGTCTAGGATGAAAAAGATTAAAAAAGGTGGTCAAGCTCCCAAGATCCAAGATCTTATGTCAAACTAGCATAATCACAAAGGGACACACACAAGGTGTATGATGTTGGACTCAAGCAACACTGAGAGGGGGGGTGAATCAGTGTTGTGCAATTTGCAACTTTTATTAATCTGTTCTCTCAAGTGCTTAAACATTCAATCAAAATAAAGATGCATGAACATAGAAAAATAAGCCACAACACCATAACACAAGGATTTTTACATGGAAACCTAGTTAAGGGAAAAACCATGGTGGAGGTTAATCTACAATTTGAGTACTCAAAATATAAGTGTTTTACAAAAGATAATGCACTTGCATTCAGGCACACTTCCTAGAGCTCACTGCTCAAAATTAGGAAGGTTCACTGCCTTACAAAAGGTTGAACTGAGTAGATAGCATCTACAAATTCCTTATTACAATTATGGTTAGGTGCATAGATTAGATTCTGAACCTCCTATCTAATTCTTCACTTCACTCTACTCTGCCTTAATTTTCTTCACAAAAACCTCTTCTGCACAAATTAAAATCGCTCAACTACTCTCTTGATATTCACACATACATCAACACATATCAAAATCTCACACATGCACACTAAAACGAATTAACCGATCTCACATATATATCCACTACCAAGAATTCAATTGCTATATGCCAGCTCCAATGAAATAGAAAATATGGTGCAGGGGCACCTACAATCATGTTTACAAATTACTAGCTTGGTATGTAATAAACCATTTGGAAACGTTCCTTGGAGGAAGTTGGTTATGGTTTACAAGTTGATGCTCTAAGTTATCAACTTATTTTTTGTCTTGTAATAGGAGTTTAGTGTTTTCAAAATTTGTTATAAGGAGGTTAGGGAAGTTACCCATTGGCATTTGGTTTCAAAATATATTTAAGGCCTACAAAAGTCTCGAATGAGTTTGAATAAAGATTACATTGAAGTCTGGAATAATAAAACAACGTTCTACTCTATTATTCCTAGTTATTTCTCCATTTTCCTAAATTTTGTCACCATTGTATGGACCCATACAGCTATAGAATGCACTAGCCTCCTATGGATTATGCAGGTATCTCTAATACCTTTCATTTGCATATATTTGGAGGTCTCGATCTGCTTTGAGTGAGGAGTATTTTCCATTTTTCTGGGACTACCTGTGACAGGGCCGTAAAGGCTAATCTTGAGTTTGTAACTATGTTTTGATACCTCCCACCTACTATTTGTGTTTTTTCTCAATGGGAAGGAATATATCCATGTTAGTGTAGGAATTTTACATTTTTTGGTAGAAGAATAAAAGCAAATCTTTGTACAAGGCGAGGAAACCATGGCTGGGAGTATCCATTTTCCTATGAAAGTAAAGGTTTTAAGTTGAGTCTTGATGTACCATGAATAGAGTTGAGTTTTTAGTGGTGTAAAAGGTCTGTACAGACCCTAATATGAATTTTTGATGCTTTAGTTGATGGTTAATAGCCTGTTATTGTGAAAAAAATAGGGAAACCCTAGTTTCTTGTGTTTTTATGAGGGTTTTTTAATTTGAAGTCTGGTTGCACACTTGGAGGCCTAAAACCTAAAAAATATCTTATTTTGTATCATTTCTCAAGGCTTTTTTGGGTTTGCGGGTTTGGTGAGGAGACTAAAGGGGAGTTCCTTTGGAAAAATGGCCTAATTTGAGGCCTAAAACAGTGAAAATCCTAAATTTGGATCATGTGGTCCAAAGAAGTTATGCTTGATTTTCTACTATGTTGTGCATCTCTTAAATAGGTATCTAAATCCATGAATGGTTCCTAATTTTTTTTGGAAGGATTTGTAAAAAAAAACTGAAGAACTGGTTTCCCTATACTATAAGGAAGACTAGTGACAAAAGGTGAGTTTTGATGATTTAGTGGAATCTGATTTTAAGGTTGAATGTAAATGGCTAAGTTTTCATCAAAGGAATGTTGAGGGACTTTGTCAAGGTCTTGGTGGATATTTGTAGTTTTTTTGTAGATTTGAGGAATAAGACTCCTTAAGGGACAGTTGATGCTTGATGGATTGAAGGTATTAAGAAGAAGAGTCCATTGTTTTGAATTGATACTAGTAGTTGTTGTGATTAACCTTCACCTTGAATCTACATCATAGTGGTATTAGAGCAGGGAATAGATTTTGTTTGCATTTTGTAGGTTGAAGAAGAGGCAAGGTTGACAAGATGCCTCCAAAGAAGAATGATATTGCTAAAGAGGTGAAGGAGATGAAAGAAGGACATGCAAGAGAACTCAGAAAGTTGGAAGAGAGGATCATATCCTTGGAGACGAACAAGAGAAGAGATGCTGAAGAGAGTAGTGAGACAAATGAAGAGAAAGATGATGAGTTTGAAGATGTGGAAGAAGAACTTACTCCAAAGGATCAAAGAATTGCAAAGTTGTTGAAGGCAGTGAAGACTGACAAGCCTAAGGTAAAACTTGATGTTCCTAAGTATTGTGGTAGTTTAAATGATGAAGAACTACTTGATTGGATTGTTGCATTAGATAATCATTTTGAATGTGATGAAGTTTCTGAAGAGCAAAGGGTCAAAATTAAAAAGACTAAGTTGCAGGGTCATGCTTTGGTATGGTGGGATTACTTTCAATCTGAGAGGAGGAAGCAAGGAAATTCTAAGATCGCATCATGGGACAAGATGATATCAAAACTGAAAGGTAAATTCTTACCCAAGGATCGTGAAGTTCAAATGTTTAAGGCAAAAAGAGATGGATATTAAGTCTTATACTGAGGAGTTTTATAAATTGAGTCTAAGATCTGGTCATCATGAGAATGAAGATGAAAAATTTGCAAGATACATGGGTGGTTTAAGATTAAACATATAGATGAATTGGTTTTGGCTAACCCTAGAACCGTAGAAGAATGTTATCAAATGGAAATCAGGGTGGAGGAGAAAATAAAGAGAAGGAAAGACAAAGCAATTAGAGGAAAAGGTAATACATCAAGAGGAAGAGGATTCATGTCTAGTTCAAAGCCAACCAATGATAGTCAAGAAGATGCCATGAAATTTCAAGAGCAATCTGATTCCAAAGGTTGATGGAGAGGCACAAGAGGCAAATTTGGAGGACGTAGGAATCTTAACAATGCATTTTCAGGGAGATGCTACACTTGTAACCAGCCTAGACATCCATCCTTCAAATTTCCTAAAAGGCAAGGCTCGAGCTCTCATGGTGGAGAAAGGAGGAATCAACTAGTGCATGAAGATGAAGAGAGTGTAACTTCACCTGTAGTGAACCTCATATCAAAAGTTGGAGAGAACTTGATGATTAGAAGAACATTGCTCAAGGTGTCAATTCCTTAAGAATTCCCACAAAGGAAAGAACTCTTCAGAATTAATTGCAAGGTACAAGGTAAGTTATGTAGGATAGTAGTGGATAAAGGTTCAATCAAAAACATGGTTTCTTGTGAAATGGTGAATAAACTAAATTTGGAAAGAATCCCTCATGATTTTCCCTACAAGGTATCTTGGCTAAGTAGTGGTCAATCATTGTTAGTGAATGAGCAAGCTATTGTAGATTTTCAAATAAGTGAGTATAAAGACAGTGTTCTTTGTGACATTTTACCAGTGGACTGTCGTCACATACTCCTTGGAAGACCATGGCAGTATGATAGGAGTTCCATCTATGATGGGAAAGAAAATGAATACACAATCATTAAAGGTGGACAAAGGTTTGTTTTGAATCCTTGGGTAGAAGATGAGAAAGGAAAAGCAAGGGTAATAATGTGTGGGAGAAAGGATAATATAAAGGAAAACCAATATTTTGATGTTGTGAGAAACCTTAAGTCTAATAATGTAGGGACATTAGGTCTAATGTTTGAAAAAGGGGTAAAGAAGGAAAAGACAATGAGTTTGCATGATAGTGTGATGATAGGGAGCATTGAATGCCCTGTGGTTGAGAATAGAGTTGAGAATCAAGAAAAATTTGTAGGTACAGTGGTTGGAAGGGCTATGAAAATAGTGGTACAACAAGTTAATAGGGCAGTCAGTAAAGGATAGGGAAAATAAGATGACGGGGCCTTGGAACTGGTGACAGGGGTGAAGACACAGAGTGCACTGCAGGGCAGACAAAGCAAAGAGATGAGACTGAGATAAGGGTAGTTTACAGTAATGATGTTGTTAATCCTTGTTTATATGTAGGTACAGGTGATAAGAAGCAATCAAATGCTAATTTAAGAATGGATAAAAGGCAGACCTTAGGTCTGGGAATGCAAACATAGCCATGTGGAAGTGTGAGAACACCTTTATATGCAACACAGTTTGGAATGCAAGATCTGAACCAGTGGCCAGTAGTTATTGCTCCAAGGAACCTATATGGTGGATGGTGGGGTTGGTCTCAACCTCCACTCATGAGACATGATTTTCTTTAAAGGGGGTTGCATGGTGCAGGGGTACCTATAATCATGTTTACAAACAACTAGCTTGATATGTAATAAACCATTTGGAAACGTTCCTTGGAGGAAGTTGGTTATGGTTTACAAGTTGATGCTCTAAGTTATCAACTTATTTTTTGTCTTGTAATAGGAGTTTAGTGTTTTCAATAGTTTTTGTAAGGAGGTTAGGGAAGTTACCCATTGTAATTTGGTTTCAAAATGTATTTAAGGCCTACAAAAGGCTCGAATGAGTTTGAATAAATATTACATTGAAGTCTGGAATAATAAAACAAAGTTCTACTCTGTTATTCCTAGTTATTTCTCCATTTTCCTGGACTTTGTCACCATTGTACAAACCCATACAATTGTAGAATGCACTAACCTCTTTTGGAATATGCAGGCATCTCTAATACCTTTAATTTGCATCTATTTTTAGGTCTTGATCTACTTTGAGTGAGGAGTATTTTCCATTTTTCTGGGACTTCCTGTGATAGGGTTATAAAGGCTAATCCTAAGTTTGTAACTATGCTTTGATGCCTCCCACCTACTGTTTGTGTTTTTTCTTGGTGGGAAGGCATATTTCCATGTTATTGTAGGAATTTTACATGTTTTGGTAGAAGAATGAAAGCAAATCTTTGTACAAGGCGAGGAAACCATGGCTGGGAGTATCCATTTTCCTATGAAAGTGAATTTTTTAAGTTGAGTCTTGATGTACCATGAATAGAGTTGAGTTTTTAGTGGTGTAAAAGGTTTGTACATACCCTAATATGAATCTTTGATGCTTTGGTTGATGGTTAATAGCCTGTTATTGTGAAAAAAATAGGGAAACCCTAGTTTCTTGTGTTTTTAGGAGGGTTTTGGGATTTGAAGTCTGGTTGTGCACTTGGAGGTCTAAAACCTAGAAAATATCTTTTTTTTTATCATTTCCCAAGACTTTTTTGGGTTTGGGGGTCTAGTGAGGAGACTAAAGGGGAGTTCCTTTGGAAAAATGGCCTAATTTGAGGCCTAAAATAGTGAAAATCCTAAATTTGGAGCATTTGGTATAAAGAAGTTATGCTTTATTTTCTACTATGTTGTGCATCTCTTAAATGGGTATCTAAATCCCTGAATGGTTCCTAATTTTTTTTGAAGGATTTGGACAAAATATTGAAGAATTGGTTTCCCTGTACTACAAGGAAGACTAGTGACAAAAGGTGAGTTTTGATGATTTAGTGGAATTTGATTTTAAGGTTGAATGTAAATGGCTAAGTTGTCATCAGGGGCATGTTGAGGGACTTTTTCAAGGTCTTGGTGGATATTTTTATTTTTTTTGTAGATTGGAGGAATAAGACTCCTTGAGGAGAGTTGATGCTTGATGGATTGAAGGTATTAAGAAGAAGAGTCCATTGTTTTGAATTGATACTAGCAGTTGTTGTGATTAACCTTCACCTTGACTCTACATCAAAATATCTTCCATCTGTCGGCTCAAATCATGAACAAAATTTCATGTGCACCCACCAAAGTCGTCCATAGCATAGTTAGGACCCAAAACAAAATCTCCAATACAAAAATACTTTAAACAATTCCATCTTAAACATCCACAACACCCAACATTCACTTAGTTGGCCTTCATATACTGATGAACAGAAAATCGAATAACTGGATCTCCTAACTCGTACACCACTTGATGTGATAGCACGAAACTCAAGAACAACACATTTTAGATACCCAATGACCTTCCCTAAGATCCACAACCAAAACTGATAAATTGATAATTCAAACTACTTGACAGATTTAATCTATAGTCGGATACCGTGTTCTTCACTTTGCCTTATGGTATAGTTAGATACTACAGTGCGGATTGGATCAATGACTTTGGTTTCCATCAATGACAACACTAGAAGCCATATGCCAACATATGATATGCAACAAAACAAGATACACAAGTATGCAGTGTTAAAGACATAAATATGAAAGAAAAAGAAAGGAAAAGTGGATCAAGCTTTGACTATTTGTCCTGCACGTTGTGGATCAGATATAAGTTGTTTGTCCAAAAAAACATGCTCACTTTGAGGCAATGGAACTTTAGGTTGTCCATTGGGTGAGTATCCAAAAATGGTGGCTTAGTGAGAAAGTCATGCCTCTGTATCAGCTTCTCACCATACAATGAGAAAGTCATGCCCACATTTAGGCTTCTCATCATACGCTAACCATACCAAAGTTATACCTCTTGATAACTTTGACAAGGCGCCACAAATCAGTAAACTTCAAGCTCCATGAGGCAAGCAAAGCTTCATATGCTTGACACACATGAATAAACAGAATGGCACCATAGGCAAGCAAAGTGTGTTACAGAAGGTGGTCATATAATAGATATTGTAAATGGAAATACTGTAAGGTACGTTCAAAGTGATTTTTCTTAGTTCATGTAAGGTCTCTTATTAGGTAACATCATGACTAATGTCTCCAAGAGAGGAAAATTCAAAGAAATATCATGTTGTTGGATGAAATCAAACCCAATGACACCACCAAGAAAAGGATGCATCACAAGAATAAAGAAAATTGCATAGTGAAACATGAGTGTTGATGTATGCACCCACTTTAAAGAATTTTCTAACACCATTTTTGTGAGAAATTGTTTTAAAGTAGAAGAAGACATGAGAGCTTATGTGGAAATCCCTATGCCCAGTCATATGTTTTTTAATGAAGCTACATCATGGATAAGGGGTTACCCCTAAAACTTAGTACGTCACATGCAAGCCAACTTAAGGCATGTCTTCCACATCCCAAGATTACTCTTATATATACATGGAAGGAACTCAACTAGCCAAAAGAGACAATGACAAATGACATACAAGGACAAGGCTTCCTAACCCCTTGCCCCCACTTAGTGCAAGACAAGGATGAGCCAAGGTGATTGACGAGGAGTATGAAAATCAGTATCAATTAGAGGAATTAGGTGCCCCAACATAAGGAAGAGCACCACACTCCTTAAGATTTTTAATTCTATCAATTAAAGCCTTACATCCATTAGTAGAGTGACCATGAACTCTATGATATGCACAAAGTGAAGTCTTGTAATAAAATATCTTTCATGTTCTTGGATGGAGGGATATCAAATGATCTTGGAGGAGTCTCAAAAAGATACTATCTTCATCAAAAGTGGAAGATGTTCAATTATTTAAACCTACAAGACTCTTTATATTGTGATATTTTGTACTCTCCTTTATAGGAAGGTGTAAAATCTATGAAATTCGAATCATTAATGTTTTGTGTGATGAAATTCATGTTAAGTGAAGATTTATTTGTTTCTTTCATTTCTTTCAAAGGAAAATGCTCAAGACCACTAGTGTTTATCAGTTCATGATTCACTAATGTTAAAGTTAGCTTAGAAGAACCTTTTGTAATGGTGTTGGTATTGAGTGAAGGCTTGCTTGTTTCTTTTGAAGGACAATAACCAATACTACTAGTATTTTCTTGTGTGTTAGGCTCTATAGGGACATAGATACCTTGTTCTCTAACACCACATTCTTTTCCACTATATCCAAATTATTTCATAAGTTCATAACTTTTCCCATAAAGCTTTTTCATTTCTTTTGGATTCAATGGTTATTAGTAGTCTATCTCATCAAAGTTTGTTGTGTAGCTTGCGTCTTCTTCTAAAGTGGTTGAAGTGGATGCTTTCAAAGGGTCTTCTGAATATTTTTTTGACATTACCGCTTTTTCTTTTCCCCTTTCAGAATCTTTGTCTATGATCTTGTATTCTCCCATGAATGATTTGAAATCTAAGGAACCCCAATCATCTTCTAATAACTTCATGACTTCCTCAATATTTTTTTCTTTGTATTTTTGTTGCATGGGTTCCACTTGTGTAGTTAGTGTTAATGTTTTCAAAGGATTTTCCTTATTTTTCTCAATGTTTAAACAACTGTTTGGTTCAGGATTAGCTTCAAGTATGTACACTTTGTTGTTGTAGACATACTTCATTATACGATGAAGAGTAGAAGGCACCCCATTCATTTCATGAATCCATGGCCTTCCTAAAATAAGGTTATATGAAAGATCATGAGGCATAACATGGATCAGTATTTCTAATGTGGCCTTTCCAAATTTAATAGGTAAAGTGATCACACCAAATGATTGTTTTCCTACAATGTCGAATCCACAAATAGATAAAGAATCAGGTTGAATTTTTTATTTATCCACATCAAGCCTATCCAAAAGTTTTACACTACACACATTAAGAGTAGATCCATTGTCAAAAAAGGGTTTTCTTTATGCCTATTCTATTTTATTTAGCTATTATCATGAAAGCATCATTTTTTTTTATACTTCCAAAGGAGGGAGCTCACTTTGGTGGAAATCAATTTCTACGTTCATTTCTTGAATCATGGTTGCTATGTCATTTGGTTGCGCATTAGAATGGATAGGAACTTATTGTAAATAATTTTGAATCATGTTATGATAATGAGGTGAGGCTTGAATAAGGTCCCATAATGATATCTTAGTAGGAGTATTCTTTAGTTATTCAACAATATTGTACTCCTTTCCACTTTGTGAAGGAAAATGAGGAGGACTAGGCAAGATAGGGTTAGGAAATGAGAGGGATGTTGAAGGTGTTTTTTTTGGTTGCGGATTGTTTCTAGTGTTATATGTATGAGCAAGGGTATTATAACTCAGCTGCTATGAAACATTATTCTTAGGTGGGTAAGGGATAAGTTCATGTTTGTTTTGAGTTGGAGGTTTGTGTGAAAGTGGGTAAAGGATGAGTTGAGTTTTAATAATATGAACGCCCCTTAGTGAAGGAGAATCTAATGTTAGTTCATCATCTTCATCTAAGGAAACTATATCACTATTATTAATGTTATCATTTTCTTGCACCATGATATCCTCCTTAGGAGGATATTTTTTAGGAGAAGTAGAAGCCAGATGTTCATGACATTTAGAGGTTGGTTCTTCTAAAATTACTTCATCATGTAAGTAAGGAGTTATCAATGGTTGTATTGTCTTGTTTATCAATGATGGAATTTTCTTGTTCAATAATGTTTTCTCTAGGGGGAGAGAGGAAAATAGGATTCTCATGAATTTCATTGGTTTTAACTTCTAACACTAAAATATTTTCTTCACAACTAGGAGAGATGTTAGAAGAAGGAAAAATGTGATTGTCGTGATTGTCCATGATTTCATTCTTGTTTTCTAGGGTCTCATTCTCTTGTTCCATAACTTCTACCCTAGTAGGAGAGATTTTAGGAGAGGAGCAAACAAGAGGTTCATCACATTCCATGGTTAGATTTTGTAAAGTAGCTTCATCACAAGTAGGGGAGGCATCAAGAGAAGGAAAACTATTATTTTCATGCTTACCAAATAGATCTTTCCAAATGGTAGGAGCATTAGGGAATGGAGGAACAAGATTCTCATTAATCTCAACCAAATTATCTCCTTCGCATCGAGGAAGGATATTAGGAGAAGGGAAAATTTGGTTGTCATGGCTATCTATGATTTCATCCTCTTTCACTAAAACATTCTCACAAGCAAGAGATGAATGGAGACTAGGTAAGGTGATGTTTAGAAATGTGTCTATAATCTCATCTTCTTGTGTCATAATATCTTCCCAAGAGGGAGGAGGAGAGAGAGAATCAAGACTTTCATGATTCTCAATGATTGTGTCTTCTTTCACCAAGATACCTTCGTCACTAGTACAATAGGTATCGGGAGAAGAATAATTATGATTTTCATGATTGTCCATGCTTGTATCTTCTTGTATCATTTCATCCTCACCAATGGGAGAGATTATAAGATTTGAGATAAGCAATGTAATATTAAGGATTGTGTCAATGGTTTGATCCACTTGCTCTAAGATGTTCTCATAACTATGAAAGATAGTGGAAGGATGACTAACATGTTTCTTAATGACCTCATTTTTGTACTCTAAATTGAACTCATAAGAGGAGATGTTGTACTTATGCAATCCATTTTTAACCATATCAAAACCACATCTATTAAAAGGAAACATGCTATCCTAAAAAAGTAAGCTATCTAAAGTATACAATGCTTCAAGTAAAGTGCAATGCAATGACCTAAAGTGAAATGTGTAAATCCAATTTTCAAATTCAAAACAAGGTAATTTGTTGATGACACTATGAAACAATCTGAAAATGAAAGGTTGCAAATGTAAATTTGAAATTAAGAAATTCCATTCCAGAACCAAATTAAGCTAGATCTTATGGCATGCATGTAACATAAACTCAACCAGTTGGAATAGATAACTAATGACAACAAATAGAAGTGCAAAAACAAGGTTTTTAATGTTGTAAAAGGCAGTTTCAGGTTTGATCTGGGACTAATTCACCCAGAGGGGCGTATGAGTCCTAGTCAAGGTTTTTGGAGGGGTCAAATGCTAGAAAATGCACAACACAAAAGTCCCAAAAAGTAGGAAAAATAACCTGTACTAGGACTAAATCGCCCAAAGGGGCGTATGAGTCCTAGATTAGTGTTTTTTCACCAATTTCAACAAATTTTGAGTTTTTTCTATGTTTTCTAACTTGTATGCTATGTTGACTATTTACAATTGCAGAATTTCAATGAAATCAAATGATCTAAGATGAAAAAATGCAACCTATATGCACTTTTTCTAATGCAAATTTTTGAAACCCTAGATGCAAATTAACTAATGCAAAGCCTAATGAAAAGCTAATGTAAGCTATATCTAGGAATTTAATGCACTCTGAATCAGAAAATAAGGTGCTTGAAATGCTAGGTTCACCAAAATGAAAGGTGGAAAATAGTTGATTTATGGTTTAGGGCATAGAACAACAAGTTTTCTTACTCTTCTCATTCAAGGAAACCCTAGAGATCTCAATCCAAGGATGCAAAAGGGGCAAGATATCTTCAATAGGGATTTCCTAGGGTGTGATTAAGGACTAAAAGGGGGTTCACCACCAAGCTAGGGATTGAAAAGACAAGAAATGTAAATGGCATGCAAAGTACTATGCAAAACCTAACTAAATGACCTAGGAAATGAAACTGAAATGAAAAATAAAAGACTGAGAATGAACAGAGGTGCACCTAGAAGAATTATGAGGTTAAAAAAATCTCAAAAACCCTAAAAACCTATTGGTTTGTTCCCACTAGGACTCATATGCCATTCTAGGTGATCTAGCCCCAAACTAGGGTTTTTGTACCAAAACTGGAATCTGACAATGGTTGATCTGAATTCACTTAAATCTAGAAAATGAGTTGTACTGGGACTCATATGCCACAAGTGGTGTATCAATGCCACTCTACTTTTTTGGAAGTTCAAGACCTAAATCTACTCTCCTATCTCTACTCTTCCTTCCACACTTTGTTTCTAGGTTTGAAACCCTGATTTGTAACTTGTAGATGACTTTTCATGAAGATAGCAACCTTGTGAAAACTTGATAACTTTCTTCAACCTTGTAACTTAATCTTCAAAGTTCCTTCAAGCTCCAAGACACCTAGATCTACAATTAGACATGTAGAGAGAGAGAGAAAAAAATTGTTGATTGTTAGGAAATAGGGATTTACCTTGGTCAAACCCCCTTTAGGTAATTAAACCTTCTGATGAAACAATGAACTATGAAACATGAACAATAATACCTTGAAAGATGTCTTGAGATGTAAATCAACAATCTAACATGAAGTGGCTTTATAGAATGTAGATCTTGATCTTGAATTGGATATGAAACAATACTTGCAAATGGATCTTCAATGCTACATCACAACACTAGCTCAACAACATGCTTGATGCATTATGATCTTGACATGATGATGGATCTTGAATAGTTGCAACAAATGATGAAGAATTATACCCTTGAATGCCTTAGAAATGCTCTTGTAAACTCTCTTGACACTCTTGTGAATTCTTGGAATGCTTAACTCTTGATTTCTTAGGATGATATCATGAAGGCTTATGTGAAATAATTATTTGAGACCTTGTTTATATAGGAAATCCATCCAACTTACCATTTATTAGAACCTAGAAGCTGAAATTCATGAAATTTGAACTTAAAACCTTGATTTTCCACTCAAAACCCTAAAAAGGGGCCAAATGGGACTCATACACCACTTGTGGTTTATAGGTCCCATCTAGATGGGACTCATACGTCCAAGGTGGCATATGGGTCCCAACAAGCCTTTTCATGTGGAGGAAATGTCGAGGAGTTGAGAAATTAAGTATATTTATTGATCTTGTTGGGATTTCGATTGAAATAATCCTTGGGGTGCATAATATAGGGTCATAGTGAACTATTAATGATGATATGAAGATCATAAATGCAAGAGGGCCCAAAAATTAATGTGAAGCTGTAAATAAATACACTTTACAACACTAAATTAAGAAAAAATTAGGTCAATTTAGCTTAAAAGGGCCCAAAACCTAATTTGAATGTGTAAAACACATTGCAACACTAGATCAAGGCAACATTAGGTCCATTTTAATGTTAATCATTCACAAATTAAGTGTGAAAATGAATGGCATTTTTCTACACTACAAAACCAAAATATGTCCAACTTATTTAATTTTATTTGTGGACTTGACAATATTAAAATCACTCCAAAATATCCATCAAAATAAATCCACAACTATATTTGAACAAAAATAAAACTTTTCTAGTTGGTTGGCAACCATGGATGCACCTGCATCAATTATTTTGGTAACAAGACATGATTCCATGTTAAGGGGGGTAGGAAGTCGAAGGGATTATGTGTTATTCAAGGAAACTAGATTGAATGAAGGTGAAAGAAAAAATTTGATAGGTTGGTGATGCATATATGGATATGATTGGTTCTTGAGAGGGAGTGAGAGAAGTGTATCAATCTTGATATGGAAGGGGATCATGGGAGTAGTCAAATGGATGATTTTATCTTGATTTAGAGAGGAATTTATGGTAGAATAATTTGGAGCAAGTAATTATAATAGTTCTATTATCTTGGAGGATATGTGAGAGGATGAAGGTTTGAAATTGCTAGTAAAGAGTGGATGCATGGGATCTAAGAGTGGTGTACATGGATGGGGGAAGGATTTTTTATGTTTGAGTATGGAAGATTTAATGGATTGAATGAATCTAGTAGAGTTTGGAGATGCTATATGAGTGATATAGAAAGGTAGGACAACCTTATTTGTGTGTGGTGTTTGAGGATTCTTTAATAATAGTAATTGGATGAAATCATGAAAGTATGAAGATGGATATGATTTTTGTTGGATTGGTATGGTGTGTGTGGAAAATATTTGGAGGATGAAGGGTTGGAATAGGAACTGGATGGAATATGATTGAGTTTGGGTGATTTAGATTGAATTTTTTTGGGGATGAAGTATTATAATAGGAATTAGATTAAATAGGATTAGGTGTTAGTTTTGAATGAGGATGTGAAGTAGGTATAGGGATTTGGGATATGGATAGGTATTAATGAGGATTGTGGATGGGTGATTGGTTTACATTATGAAAGGATGGGGAAGGATGAGTACTAGAGGATGGATTAGGAATAAGGGAAGAGTAGGGTCTAATATAAATTTGGATCCAATACTTAGAAGGTACTTAATAATGAAATATTTATCTTGGTTGAAGAGGTAGTATGTAAAGTGTTTTTTATTGGGTATGGGGATGGGGGATTCTTAGCTTTGATGGATGGTAGATAGGGGAGCTAAAATTATTTCACAAAACTCCTATTAGCATCATAGTGATCATATTTATGTTGGCCAATAAAACTATTCTCATCATCATCAAATATGGGAGAAGAAGCATGGAATGAAGGCATGACATTATATTGTATTCGACTAGAATATGGGATTTTATGGAAGGGTTGGAAGTTAAAGTGGAAGAAATGAGAATAGAATGGAATGGAGGGCATGTGCACCAAGATGGGGAATAAAAAAGTGACCAAGTGCCGAAAAATGATCAAAATCCATTTGTGTTTTGAAAAAAAAATGGAATTGTATTATGGATCAAAAAATCTGAGCCATAACACGAGTACATTATTTGAATAAAAAACACACACACGTTTTCATAAAAATAGAACTCGCACACATTTTTGTAGAAACAAAATGTGAATGCATTTTTGTAGAAACAAAATGTGCACACATTTTTGTAGAAACAAAACATGCATGATTTTTTCTAAAAACAAAACACACATGTGTTTTAATGATATATTTCTTTTAGAATAGCTCATTATATTAATCCCAAAAAAGAGTTACAAAATTTCATACATTATGAACATAATTCCCTCCCCAAATACAAAGTTCTGCTCAAGTTGTGAGGCAGTAAGGAGATTTGTGTTGTTGATAAATTCTCCAAAATTGAAGAGGTTTTTCTTCTCAATCCCTTCCCTGTATAGCTACGGGACCTTTGTAGCAACACCTTTCCTATTAAAAACAATAGCATCAAATATGCCCATAATATCTAACCACTGTTCAACAAAACAAGGATCAAATCCATCTCATATTTGACCATATCAACAATGTCATGAGTGATCGATTGATGGAAATATGATGATCCCACAATTAAGCTCCTCATCACTTGGATCACATTTTTCATGAACCACAATGTCATCATGAGCATTCCCATCCACCCAAGAGGACCTACCAACAATTTTTATTATCACCTTGATGTAGAGCATCTACCAAAAACAACCAACATCAAGGGTACTTTTGACCCAAACTCAAATGGAGAAGATCAAATTAAACAAGCACCAAAAATTTACTATTCATTTCACCAAAATCCATAAAATTTACTTGTCATTCTTAAAGCTACCAATCACCACAATCACCCAAATCAGTACTACAGACCCTTATCAGATTCAAATATACCTTTACCAACATCAAATTGATTGTACTTAACTCAAAATCTGATTAGAGAAACTAAACCATTCAACTCTTCCATATTCACCAGTTCACTCTTCAATGCAACTTGCTTCTCATGGAAAAATAACAAAAAATCATGCATAATCATTTCTAAACTATCATCAGATTCCCAAGACACTGTTATCATCAAGTTTTTGACTAAAATAAACTAGTACACACACCAATGTTGATCCATCAGATCTTCTATCTTTTGCAGTCAAAACACCATTCTTGCACATAAGGTTCTCATTGCTCAAGACATTAAATTCAACAAGATTTCCTTTTGTACCTCTTCCAAACATTTGAGACATCCTTAACAACATGAATTCGACAGTTTCTAACCAAAACCAATCATTCATATCATTGTTAGAACAAATTCACATTATTTTGCAGTCAAAGAATAACATTGCTTGTAGGTCACCAAACCCTTAAATCAGGTGGTTCTTCTTCATTAACTTCATATCTCCAATAACCCAATACACATTCAGAAACCCATTTCAGTCTATTCTAACATGCTTCAAAAGCAATATCACTTTTTTTGGAAAATACATGCAAACCAATAGACTATCTGCAAGCAAAACTCACTTATTGGGTCAAAAATACATAGCAACCACCCCTTAATCAAATTGAATCTACTAAATAACTCTAGGCAGCATTAAGATAGGTTACAAAACTTCCATAACACCAACTTTCAGGCACTAAAAGACCCACTTTTGCATCATATTATAAAATCCTTGATTGTAGGCTTGACAATACAAAAAGAGTGAGGGTTTATTGAATAGAAACATTACTGACCTCAAAATTTCCTTCCACCTCCTCAAACATGTTAAAATTCCCAAACTTAATCTATCATCCTCAAGACCATACACATGTTGTTTCTCCTTTTTCATGATCGTAACCACCGCTTTTCAAAGGAAAATACTATTTTTTTGTTAAAGACAACATCTAAACTTTTCTCCATGCTTCCCCTACACCTGCACACTTTCAAAAACCAAAAATTATACTAAGAAAATCCCATTCCACCGATCAAACTACCTCCATCGATGGAATGGTGATACAAAGCTTAAAAGACTCTCAAAACCCTATTTTTAAGGGTTACAATCAGTTATAAGTAGGAAAACCTTCAACCATCCCTTTAATTCTAATTGATCTTCACAAACCACTTTATTTGAAGTGTCCCAACCTTAATCAAACACAAAAAAATATGTATCTCAATCTAAAAGTGTTGTACATACCTAAGAATATGGAAAAACCACAAAGAACGTGTAGTTTCAAGAAAGCAAGGTACTTTTTATTACAAATTTGGTTACAAAATCCCAAGACTACCTCTTTCCTCACCTTATACATGCTTTATATAGATGCTTACATCAATTAAACTAGCTTCCTATTCAATTCCATCAACAAACCTTTATATTTTCCTACTTGACTCTTCATATTCTTTCCTTTTTGCTCTTTTTGCATTTTTACATATTTAATAGCTTTTGAAATTTTTGCAAGTTTTTTTTTTCCAACTTTTTGACCACCTAGTGACCTATAAAAGACTCAAATACATTGAAATTAACCTTTTCATGACCCTTTTACATTGTTTTACAATTAAAAATTCAATTTTTCAATTTTTCCTTTTGAAGGCATTATGTGAACAAGGTGCTCTTGCACCATACAACCAACCAACAAAAACTTTCCAAGTCCTTTTGGAAACATGTTGCATTTCATTATTCTTCTCAACTTTTCTTCAACTGCTTCTTGAATCTTTTTCTTGTCTTCATCTGGTTCTATCCTTTTCCTTCAACTTTGTCTTCATTTTTTCCTTTAGTTTTTCTTTGCCTTTTTCTTTCTCTTTCTCTGCTCATCAAGTTCACAATCATTCTTCTCATTCAAAAGGACATAGGACTTCCCTTTCACAACTCTCAACTTTCCACTAACCCTTTCTCAACCAAGGACAAAGGATTGTCCTTTCACACTGCCTTTTTCCAAGCAATCTTTCCTCTTTTTCGATAATTCATCCTTGACCTTCTCTGACCAATCATCTTTTCATCTACTCCCATCAGTGGAGTACTCTTCAGGTTGCAACCTCAAGTGCTTCTTCAGATAGGTATATATCTTCTTTACTACTCCACCACACCAACTCACCAACTTCTTTGCCTCACCTAGGTGTCTCCTCTTTTCTCTCCCTAGTCTCTTGGCAACTAGCAACCAAGTTCTATCTTAACCTGCATAAACACACCAACACACAACCACCAAACTCTCTCTACAGCTTAGATGGATCAAGCACCTGCAACCAACCAACAACTCAACAAACCAATTTCAGCAAACTACCAATTCAACAAATCCTCAAAATCAGCTAGCTCTGAGATTAATTGATGTAGAGCATCTACCAAAAACAACCAACATCAGGGGTACTTCTTGTATAACTGAAAATATGTTATAATTTTGTGAATCCTTACATGCAAGGATACTCAATAATGAGTCCTTGCAAATCGATTCACAGCTCTCTATCCAAGAAGAGCAGGGATTGATATTGTGGCCCTCAGATTAACCCTGTTACCCTTGCAAATACAATCTCAGAACGAGAGATTCAAAGAGGAGAAGCAAGAATGCCAATCTCCATGAATCTTGTTCTTGCAATGCAACAATGAAAACTAATCTAAATGGCTGTAAAATGTAATAAACCAAACTAATTTATTGAAATGAAACTTAATCTACATGCAATGTCATAAATGAATTATTTTGCAAATTAATCTACTATGAAGATTAAGCTAAAATGTAATATTAAACTATATGCTCTAAAAATAAGATGCTTATATAATCAAACTAATGTAATCTCAAATGATAAAATTCAAATTTGTAGCATAAGTCTGATGTAAAAATTCGTGATTCTTGAAATGAGAATGAGAGGGCTCATTTTATAGGCAAAAGTGGAATTGAAGGCAAATTCAAAAGCAATGTGGGATAAATAGAAAAATAGAAACAAATCTTGATTGGAATTCTTTTTTTAGTTTATTTCCCTTTTAACTGATTTGTTTCCCTTTTTTTTCATCACAGGATATTCTTGAGAGGATATTTCATTTATTTTATTTAATTTAAGATGATAATATCTCTTTTAATAAAATAAAATAAGATTATGTAATTTAGAAAATGAATATTAATAAAATAAAATAAAATTATTTAATTAAAAATAGATTTAATTAAATAGCATCATTTTATTTAAGTAATATTAACTTCAATTAAATAGCATTATTTTATTTATTAAAAGGGATTTATTTCTTTTGATTAAATAAAATTAATGAAGCATTCAAACCTTAGGGAAAATTGAAACATTTGAAATAGTTATGAATTGATTAAGAAATTTGATTTGAAAATGCACAATCATTGATTCAGAAAGTTGATGTTGACAAATTAAATAAATGGGGCCCAAAGTCTAGGTGACCATTTTAGGTTGCATACATTTTCCCCTCTTTGACTAATGTGAGGTCGACTCGGGATCACATGCAGTCAAAGAATGAAGTTGCAATGTGAGATCGATTTGGGATCACAAAACAACTCAGATGTGAGGTCGACTCGGGATCACATCTGGACAAACATAAACAAAAGGCCTTTGAACATGAGGTCGATTCGGGATCACATCCAAAGTGAGAGATAAGAATCTCAAGCAAGGTTGCCCCAAGAGAAGCAATTGATAAATTGATAAAGCTGAATCAAGGATTGAAGTTTGATAGGTACTGCCCCCTCGTGATCGAAATCGAAATGAGATAGAGGAGAAATAATAAATTGAAAAATTTGATCAAATCAAACAAAAGATAGGGTTCTTGATGTAAGATGAAAAATATAAAAATCACAGAACCCAGGTAGATCAGCAAGAAAATTATGCCCTAAGGTTGAATTAGAAGAAAAGAAGTGGGGTGAAATCGAATGGAAGATAGAAGTTTGGAAGAAATGGAAAGAAATGGAAAGAAGGAAGAGAATATGCCTCAATAAAGAGGATGCATCAAAATCAATCAATGAATTTCGATTGAGATCACAAAATAAGATAAGGAAATGAAGAACGTGATCACAGTTGATGAAAAATCCACAAGAAAGATGAAGGAAACCCTCTCAAACCCATAATACAGCCTAAAAGTGCAAATTAACATGAAGTCTAAATAATGCAAGCTACATGAAAATGCAAAGGTGTACTTGCAATAGGGTAACATAGGTTTTTGTGTGTTCATCATTCATTAGAGAATGTAAGAGAACTTATTTTCATCATTGGGCCATTATTACCGGACATCGGACAATCACACAATCATCACTAGTCACAAACGCAACTATGAAGATATGAATGTGATTTATATTAGCTTGGAATGTGGAAAGATTCTAACATGAGCATCAAAGACATGAAGGTCAAGATGACTACAATGTTAGCTTACCCAATTTAATGTAGCAAAACCACGCTCGCATCAAGACATAAACGCCAAGATTACCATGAGAATGGTTGTGCAAAAACATTCAAGGATGATGCCATAAATCTCTTAAGTGTGTCAAGGAGACAACAAGAGACACTAAAGAGGTTCAAGACAACACCCACAAGCAGAAAGCAAATAAAAACATGCCCCATGCCCCAAGTCCTCTAGCTATGCATCACGGAGAGACTTATTAGACAAGGACACTCAACGAAAATCAATATCAGTCAGCACACAAAGAAAAGATCATGGCATATCTCAAGCATTAAGTGTTGCAATTAAAAAATTTTAAGTGTGTAAACTAATACTGAGTTCCAAGGATAAGGATCGAATGCTTGCAAGTAGGTAAGATCACATGACCGAACTAGATAAGACCAAACTGATAAGTGTTGAAAAACACACGATGTCAGGGGTTGTGTTGAAAAACACAGTTGGGTTAGTGTTGAAAAACACTGTTTGCGAGGTGTCCTAAAGACAAGCATATCCAAGAGACCAAAGCTAACACAGTGATGCCCCTAGACAAAGACAAAGACCAATTCCAAACCAAGGCAATAAGGACAAGGCATGATGGAGAAAGGCTAAGTGTCGAGGATGCATGCTAAGAAATAGGGATGCAAAGGCCTCAAGTAGTGCCTGTTTCCAGGTTTTCACCACTTGGAAGAATTTTTTTTTATTTTTTTGTAATTTTTTCAATACCATATATCAATTTTTTTTGGAACTTTTTTTTTTTCAGGATCATATATCAATTTTTTTGGAACTTTTTTCAGGGTCATAATTATATACAAAGGATGCCCCCAGACAGAACGGGCATCAAGGATAGAACTTCTTCAGGTGCAAAACATTGATAGGCTCAGGGAGCTACTCCCCCTCTTCAATAGATAGTAGATAGGCACCTGTGCCAAAAGCTGCTGTGATGATGTAGGGTCCAAGCCAATTAGGTTCAAATTTGCCCTTCTGTTCTCGATTCTGTTGGTTCTTAGGATTCTCAGACAAGACTCCTACTTGGAATTCTCTAGGGAAAACCTTTTTGTTGAAGGCTTTGGACATCCTCTTTTGATAGACCCTCACATAGTCAAATGATGCTTTATGCTTCTCATCAAGAAGTTCTAATTCTTGCAATCTCATGGCGCGATAGTCTTCATCTGTAACTAGACCTTTGAGAGAGACCCGAAGTGATGGAATCTCAACCTCTAAAGGTAACACTGCTTCAGCGCCGTATGTAAGGGCAAAAGGAGTAGCCCCAGTTGGAGTACGAATACTCGTTCTATAGGCCCATAGGGCTGGATTTATCTGTAGGTGCCAATCTCTACCATTCTTATGAACTGTTTTGTGCAAAATCTTGAGAATGGTTTTGTTTGAAGCCTCTGCCTGACCATTTCCTTGTGGGAAGTAAATGGAGGACCAATGTTGCTTTATCTTGAATCTTTGGGAAAGTTCTTTAAGGTCCTTGTTTTTGAACCGACCTCCATTGTCAGTGATGATCTCATATGGCACTCCATATCGACGTGATGATATACTTAAAATAAATAAAGACACCGGCTTCCTGCCCTCGAGGCAATAGAAAGTGGAACAAATTTCTACCCATTTTGTGAAGTAGTCATTAGCGGGATAATGAACTTATGCCCACCGATGAGTTGGGATGAATTCACCAACAAGCATCAAAGGCCCACGCTGAAAATGGCTGAGATATAGAAGGAATTAGCTCCCTACCGGAGCATGTAATGCGTCCATGTTTCCTCATATTTTTCACAAGATTCTAGTAAATGCTAATGTGATCTATCTTATCGTAGCTAATAGTACCCTGCTCTAAGCAACCTTCTAGCCATGGAAAGACCATTAGAATGTCCTCCACATATGCCCTCGTGGATGTCAACTAGCGCTTGATCAGATTCCTCCTTTTCTAAGCACCTAAGAAGTGTTCCATCTAGACCCCTCCTATACAAATCACTAGAGATGAGGGAATGGTGAGAGGCGTTGCAGATAAGGTTTCTTATTTCAGATCAGTTAAATGTATCGGGGATGATGCCATCATGAAGATATGAGTAAATAGCACCATAGCGGGAGGATTCATGATTGACAAGGGTACAAATGACATGGCTTTTGGGTGAGTCAAATATGGGATATCGTAGCTCTTCCACTAGGAATTCATATCTGGACTCATGTTCCTCTAACCGAAGAAGTGAAGCAAGGGTGGCCATAGCATCAGCTACTTTGTTCTCAACCCTAGGGATTTGCTGAAAGGTGATAAAAGTAAAATACCGTCTTAATGAATCAACCATTTTTTTGTAAGGTACCAACTTGTCATCTTTTGGTTGGTATTGTTCATTGACTTGGTTGATGATCAGCTGAGAATCCCCATAGATATGTAGTTCTGTGATATTCCACTCTATAGCCATTTTTAGTCCATTTGTCAAAGCCTCATACTCAGCTATGTTGTTTGTGCATGGAAAGAGTAACTTGTAAGATTTAGGTATAGTATACCCATGAGGAGAAACAAACAACACACCAGCTCCAGAACCATTTTGCATGCATGAACCATCAAAGAATAGTTTCTAGGATCTTTCAGTCATGTAGTGTCGCAATTTTTGAGAAGCAAACACTACTACGAGGCAAGCTTTTTCAATACTAGTATAATTAACCTCATAAGAAACAAGAGTGCGACTAATATAATATATGGCCCTTTCTTTCCCTTGTTCATCTAATTGAGCCAACAATGCCCCCAGTGAAGATTCAGTAGCTGAGACATATAAAATGAGAGGTTTTCCTAGAATGGGATGCATTAAAATGGGAGGATTCTTCCAAGCATTCTTTAATTTGATCCATGCTCTTTTGGGAAACTCATTCCGCACACATTGAACACCTTTAAGTGCAAATTTTTGTTGAAAAGGTTGTGCTCTCTATCTCACAATTCTCCTGTGAAATAAACCCTCCTATGGATTGAAGGCTCTTGAAGACTCACTTGGTCAGACATTTGAGGTGGCATGTTTATAATGGCTTCTGAACCTTTCGTGGTCCACTCCCTATTCCTTTTAGCTGGAAATGATGAATCCTAATAATTTGCCAGAAGTAACACCAAATGCACACTTTTTGGGTTTAATCTTAGTTGAAATTGTTCCATGCAATCTAGAATCACTTCTAAATCAGCCAAATGTGTTCCTCTTCTCTTAGACTTAGCCAGGGTGTCATCCACATAATCTTCCATATTCTTATGCATCATGTCATGGAAGATGGTTGTCATAGCTCTTTGGTAAGTATCTCCTGCATTTTTCAATCCAAAGGGCATGACATTCCAACAATAAGTACCCTAGGCACATGTGAATGCAGTCTTTTCTTGATCCTCAGGAGCTATCTTGATCTGATTATACCCAGAAAAACCATCCATCAAAGAATAGATCTCATATCCCGCTGTCATGTCCACTATCATGTCTATGTTAGGAAGTGGAAAATCATCCTTTGGGCATGCTCTATTAAGATCTCTAAAGTCTGTGCAGATTCGAATGGTTTTATCAGGTTTAGAAACAAGTACAATGTTGGAAATCTAGTCAGCATAGTCTATGGCTCTAATGAATCCTGCACCAAGGAGCTTTTCTAATTCAGCTTTCACTAAAAGAGCTATATGAGGGTGCATTTTTCTCAACTTCTGTTTGACTGGTTTCACACCTAGAGCTATGGACAAATGATGCATAATGAGATTAGTGTCCAACCCTGGCATGTCTGAGTATGTCCATGCAAAGTTAATTTCCTTCTTTTGGAGGAACTCAGTATAGGCTTTCTTTTCTTCAGGTGATAAAGATTTAGCCAAGTGTACAATTTTTTGAACTTCCTCTGTGCCCAAATTAACAGCTTCTGTAGGTTCAACCAATACTGATGATCTATCCCGGAAATAGCTTGGGAGACCATCAAGTACCTTATCCGTAGGTGCCTCTGGGAGGTTTTCACCTTTGGATACCGCCTTCTTTATTTTTACTCTTTTTGGTTCTGACACCGCCACATAGTGGTTTTCGCCATCAGAACTCTTATTCTTTTTTTCTTTTCTTTTTATCTTGTGACTAAGGTACTTGATGTCAGGTTCTGTCATACTGGTAGCCGGTTCACTGGTGGAAGAGACTATAGGTTCAATGGCATTTAGATAGCAGGTGATCTCATAGTCATTGTGAAATGTCAAGAGTTGAGGCTCTTGGTAACATTGAGACCAATCAATAAGGTTGGGGTGAACAAGGGGTAGGTTAATGACCGGTTCAAGATTAAGGATATAGGTGGTGTCATCTCTGGTGACTATAGAATTGGAATCTGTCAAGTTTCCCTCTAAAGTGTCTAAATCAGAATTTATCCTAGCAAGCGAAGAATCATCTACTAATGCGACATGTGGGTTCCAATCTTCTAATCTAACACATGACTCGTCAGTTACATCAGGTTGAGAACTATAAGCATGGACAACGTCCATATCCAAGTCAACTATTGCATCTGAGAGTGAATCCCATTCAAACTCATGAGAGTCTATTTCTAAATTATTGTTGGAGCCTCGTGATGTAGAAGCCTCAAGATTTGGAAGAGGCTCCTCTCCTCTAGCAATTTGCTCAATCACAAAATTATCTGAATTATCACCATCCATTGCAGCTGGGATAGAGACATTATCCATAGTCAATCTTGCATTCATACAGTCACTATCTATTGCAAATGAGATAGGAGGACTATCAATTATTAAATCTCTTGAATCTTCCCAAAGGAGATTTGTTGAAGGTATCCAATCATCTATTATGTCTTGTTGATTGGTCAAATCTGGTACATATTCTGTGTCATCTTTACTATCCCGCCTATCAGAAATGGGGACAGTGCATTTATTGTTGTTCATAAAGCCTAGGCCAACCGGTTTCTTAGACTTACATGCAAAAAAATCATGATTGACTGGTTCGGCTCTAGCATCTACCTATGACTAAGAGGGCCATATCCTGGATAACCCATCTTCTTGACAAAAGTATATCCTCTCCCATAGGACTTAGGAGAGGGGGAGAAATTTTCATTGTGCTGGTATTTCTCCTCTTTGTATATCCAATCTCAAATAGCTACTTCCTCTTTTTCATCTTGTATTGGTACCGAGGATTCAACAAACTTGTCAAATAGTGTCATTGTTGAAGATGATGGTTTCATCTCCTGTGAAGGCTTTCCATATGTCCTAGGGGAAACAGGCATCTTTGCAAAAGAGTCAAGTTGATACCCCCCCATGCCAAGGTCTACTGACTTAAATTTGTTTTGACAGTCTGCTAAAGTTGTTTCATAATCCTCTGCTGCTCGGTTAAGAGGGACATGAACATTAGTTGAGATTGAGTTAATTGATAAGGTGTTATCCCCTGGTATGCAAATTTCTGTTCCATTGTAGGGGAACTT
>VDFB02057656.1:103716-122101 GCA_007258455.2 Sequoia sempervirens
AAATCCATCTCATATTTGACCATATCAACAATGTCATGAGTGATCGATTGATGGAAATATGATGATCCCACAATTAAGCTCCTCATCACTTGGATCACATTTTTCATGAACCACAATGTCATCATGAGCATTCCCATCCACCCAAGAGGACCTACCAACAATTTTTATTATCACCTTGATGTAGAGCATCTACCAAAAACAACCAACATCAAGGGTACTTTTGACCCAAACTCAAATGGAGAAGATCAAATTAAACAAGCACCAAAAATTTACTATTCATTTCACCAAAATCCATAAAATTTACTTGTCATTCTTAAAGCTACCAATCACCACAATCACCCAAATCAGTACTACAGACCCTTATCAGATTCAAATATACCTTTACCAACATCAAATTGATTGTACTTAACTCAAAATCTGATTAGAGAAACTAAACCATTCAACTCTTCCATATTCACCAGTTCACTCTTCAATGCAACTTGCTTCTCATGGAAAAATAACAAAAAATCATGCATAATCATTTCTAAACTATCATCAGATTCCCAAGACACTGTTATCATCAAGTTTTTGACTAAAATAAACTAGTACACACACCAATGTTGATCCATCAGATCTTCTATCTTTTGCAGTCAAAACACCATTCTTGCACATAAGGTTCTCATTGCTCAAGACATTAAATTCAACAAGATTTCCTTTTGTACCTCTTCCAAACATTTGAGACATCCTTAACAACATGAATTCGACAGTTTCTAACCAAAACCAATCATTCATATCATTGTTAGAACAAATTCACATTATTTTGCAGTCAAAGAATAACATTGCTTGTAGGTCACCAAACCCTTAAATCAGGTGGTTCTTCTTCATTAACTTCATATCTCCAATAACCCAATACACATTCAGAAACCCATTTCAGTCTATTCTAACATGCTTCAAAAGCAATATCACTTTTTTTGGAAAATACATGCAAACCAATAGACTATCTGCAAGCAAAACTCACTTATTGGGTCAAAAATACATAGCAACCACCCCTTAATCAAATTGAATCTACTAAATAACTCTAGGCAGCATTAAGATAGGTTACAAAACTTCCATAACACCAACTTTCAGGCACTAAAAGACCCACTTTTGCATCATATTATAAAATCCTTGATTGTAGGCTTGACAATACAAAAAGAGTGAGGGTTTATTGAATAGAAACATTACTGACCTCAAAATTTCCTTCCACCTCCTCAAACATGTTAAAATTCCCAAACTTAATCTATCATCCTCAAGACCATACACATGTTGTTTCTCCTTTTTCATGATCGTAACCACCGCTTTTCAAAGGAAAATACTATTTTTTTGTTAAAGACAACATCTAAACTTTTCTCCATGCTTCCCCTACACCTGCACACTTTCAAAAACCAAAAATTATACTAAGAAAATCCCATTCCACCGATCAAACTACCTCCATCGATGGAATGGTGATACAAAGCTTAAAAGACTCTCAAAACCCTATTTTTAAGGGTTACAATCAGTTATAAGTAGGAAAACCTTCAACCATCCCTTTAATTCTAATTGATCTTCACAAACCACTTTATTTGAAGTGTCCCAACCTTAATCAAACACAAAAAAATATGTATCTCAATCTAAAAGTGTTGTACATACCTAAGAATATGGAAAAACCACAAAGAACGTGTAGTTTCAAGAAAGCAAGGTACTTTTTATTACAAATTTGGTTACAAAATCCCAAGACTACCTCTTTCCTCACCTTATACATGCTTTATATAGATGCTTACATCAATTAAACTAGCTTCCTATTCAATTCCATCAACAAACCTTTATATTTTCCTACTTGACTCTTCATATTCTTTCCTTTTTGCTCTTTTTGCATTTTTACATATTTAATAGCTTTTGAAATTTTTGCAAGTTTTTTTTTTCCAACTTTTTGACCACCTAGTGACCTATAAAAGACTCAAATACATTGAAATTAACCTTTTCATGACCCTTTTACATTGTTTTACAATTAAAAATTCAATTTTTCAATTTTTCCTTTTGAAGGCATTATGTGAACAAGGTGCTCTTGCACCATACAACCAACCAACAAAAACTTTCCAAGTCCTTTTGGAAACATGTTGCATTTCATTATTCTTCTCAACTTTTCTTCAACTGCTTCTTGAATCTTTTTCTTGTCTTCATCTGGTTCTATCCTTTTCCTTCAACTTTGTCTTCATTTTTTCCTTTAGTTTTTCTTTGCCTTTTTCTTTCTCTTTCTCTGCTCATCAAGTTCACAATCATTCTTCTCATTCAAAAGGACATAGGACTTCCCTTTCACAACTCTCAACTTTCCACTAACCCTTTCTCAACCAAGGACAAAGGATTGTCCTTTCACACTGCCTTTTTCCAAGCAATCTTTCCTCTTTTTCGATAATTCATCCTTGACCTTCTCTGACCAATCATCTTTTCATCTACTCCCATCAGTGGAGTACTCTTCAGGTTGCAACCTCAAGTGCTTCTTCAGATAGGTATATATCTTCTTTACTACTCCACCACACCAACTCACCAACTTCTTTGCCTCACCTAGGTGTCTCCTCTTTTCTCTCCCTAGTCTCTTGGCAACTAGCAACCAAGTTCTATCTTAACCTGCATAAACACACCAACACACAACCACCAAACTCTCTCTACAGCTTAGATGGATCAAGCACCTGCAACCAACCAACAACTCAACAAACCAATTTCAGCAAACTACCAATTCAACAAATCCTCAAAATCAGCTAGCTCTGAGATTAATTGATGTAGAGCATCTACCAAAAACAACCAACATCAGGGGTACTTCTTGTATAACTGAAAATATGTTATAATTTTGTGAATCCTTACATGCAAGGATACTCAATAATGAGTCCTTGCAAATCGATTCACAGCTCTCTATCCAAGAAGAGCAGGGATTGATATTGTGGCCCTCAGATTAACCCTGTTACCCTTGCAAATACAATCTCAGAACGAGAGATTCAAAGAGGAGAAGCAAGAATGCCAATCTCCATGAATCTTGTTCTTGCAATGCAACAATGAAAACTAATCTAAATGGCTGTAAAATGTAATAAACCAAACTAATTTATTGAAATGAAACTTAATCTACATGCAATGTCATAAATGAATTATTTTACAAATTAATCTACTATGAAGATTAAGCTAAAATGTAATATTAAACTATATGCTCTAAAAATAAGATGCTTATATAATCAAACTAATGTAATCTCAAATGATAAAATTCAAATTTGTAGCATAAGTCTGATGTAAAAATTCGTGATTCTTGAAATGAGAATGAGAGGGCTCATTTTATAGGCAAAAGTGGAATTGAAGGCAAATTCAAAAGCAATGTGGGATAAATAGAAAAATAGAAACAAATCTTGATTGGAATTCTTTTTTTAGTTTATTTCCCTTTTAACTGATTTGTTTCCCTTTTTTTTCATCACAGGATATTCTTGAGAGGATATTTCATTTATTTTATTTAATTTAAGATGATAATATCTCTTTAATAAAATAAAATAAGATTATGTAATTTAGAAATGAATATTAATAAAATAAAATAAAATTATTTAATTAAAATAGATTTAATTAAATAGCATCATTTTATTTAAGTAATATTAACTTCAATTAAATAGCATTATTTTATTTATTAAAAGGGATTTATTTCTTTTGATTAAATAAAATTAATGAAGCATTCAAACCTTAGGGAAAATTGAAACATTTGAAATAGTTATGAATTGATTAAGAAATTTGATTTGAAAATGCGACAATCATTGATTCAGAAAGTTGATGTTGACAAATTAAATAAATGGGGCCCAAAGTCTAGGTGACCATTTTAGGTTGCATACATTTTCCCCTCTTTGACTAATGTGAGGTCGACTCGGGATCACATGCAGTCAAAGAATGAAGTTGCAATGTGAGATCGATTTGGGATCACAAAACAACTTAGATGTGAGGTCGACTTCGGGATCACATCTGGACAAACATAAACAAAAGGCCTTTGAACATGAGGTCGATTCGGGATCACATCCAAAGTGAGAGATAAGAATCTCAAGCAAGGTTGCCCCAAGAGAAGCAATTGATAAATTGATAAAGCTGAATCAAGGATTGAAGTTTGATAGGTACTGCCCCCTCATGATCGAAATCGAAATGAGATAGAGGAGAAATAATAAATTGAAAAATTTGATCAAATCAAACAAAAGATAGGGTTCTTGATGTAAGATGAAAAATATAAAAATCACAGAACCCAGGTAGATCACAAGAAAATTATGCCCTAAGGTTGAATTAGAAGAAAAGAAGTGGGGTGAAATCGAATGGAAGATAGAAGTTTGGAAGAAATGGAAAGAAATGGAAGAAGGAAGAGAATATGCCTCAATAAAGAGGATGCATCAAAATCAATGAATTTCGATTGAGATCACAAAATAAGATAGAAATGAAGAACGTGATCACAGTTGATGAAAAATCCACAAGAAAGATGAAGGAAACCCTCTCAAACCCATAATACAGCCTAAAAGTGCAAATTAACATGAAGTCTAAATAATGCAAGCTACATGAAAATGCAAAGGTGTACTTGCAATAGGGTAACATAGGTTTTTGTGTGTTCATCATTCATTAGAGAATGTAAGAGAACTTATTTTCATCATTGGGCCATTATTACCGGACATCGGACAATCACACAATCATCACTAGTCACAAACGCAACTATGAAGATATGAATGTGATTTATATTAGCTTGGAATGTGGAAAGATTCTAACATGAGCATCAAAGACATGAAGGTCAAGATGACTACAATGTTAGCTTACCCAATTTAATGTAGCAAAACCATGCTCGCATCAAGACATAAACGCCAAGATTACCATGAGAATGGTTGTGCAAAAACATTCAAGGATGATGCCATAAATCTCTTAAGTGTGTCAAGGAGACAACAAGAGACACTAAAGAGGTTCAAGACAACACCCACAAGCAGAAAGCAAATAAAAACATGCCCCATGCCCCAAGTCCTCTAGCTATGCATCACGGAGAGACTTATTAGACAAGGACACTCAACGAAAATCAATATCAGTCAGCACACAAAGAAAAGATCATGGCATATCTCAAGCATTAAGTGTTGCAATTAAAAAAATTTTAAGTGTGTAAACTAATACTGAGTTCCAAGGATAAGGATCGAATGCTTGCAAGTAGGTAAGATCACATGACCGAACTAGATAAGACCAAACTGATAAGTGTTGAAAAACACACGATGTCAGGGGTTGTGTTGAAAAACAAATTGGGTTAGTGTTGAAAAACACTGTTTGCGAGGTGTCCTAAAGACAAGCATATCCAAGAGACCAAAGCTAAAATAGTGATGCCCCTAGACAAAGACAAAGACCAATTCCAAACCAAGGCAATAAGGACAAGGCATGATGGAGAAAGGCTAAGTGTAGAGGATGCATGCTAAGAAATAGGGATGCAAAGGCCTCAAGTAGGCCTGTTTCCAGGTTTTCACCACTTGGAAGAATTTTTTATTTTTTTATTTTTTTATTTTTGAATTTTTGAATTTTTTGACATCATGGCCCAGTTTTTTGGATTTTTTGACAATATATCAAATTTTTTTTGTAATTTTTTCAGTATCATATATCAATTTTTTTGGAACTTTTTTCAGGGTCATAATTATATACAAAGGATGCCCCCAGATAGAACGGGCATCAAGGATAGAACTTCTTCAGGTGCAAAACATTGATAGGCTCAGGGAGCTGCTCCCCCTCTTCAGTAGATAGTAGATAGGCACCTGTGCCAAAAGCTGCTGTGATGATGTAGGGTCCAAGCCAATTAGGTTCGAATTTGCCCTTCTGTTCTCAGTTCTGTTGGTTCTTAGGATTCTCTCGCAGGACAAGATCTCCTACTTGGAATTCTCTAGGGCGAACCTTTTTGTTGAAGGCTTTGGACATCCTCTTTTGATAGACCCTCATATGGTCAAATGATGCTTTACGCTTCTCATCAAGAAGTTCCAATTCTTGCAATCTCATGGCGCGATAGTCTTCATCTGTAACTAGACCTTTGAGAGAGACCGAAGTGATGGAATCTCAACCTCTAAAGGTAACACTGCTTCAGCGCCGTATGTGAGGGCAAAAGGAGTAGCCCCAGTTGGAGTACAAATACTCGTTCTATAGGCCCACAGGGCCGGATTTATCTGTAGGTGCCAGTCTCTACCATTCTTATGAACTGTTCTGTGCAAAATCTTGAGAATGGTTTTGTTTGAAGCCTCTGCCTGACCATTTCCTTGTGGGAAGTAAATGGAGGACCAATGTTGCTTTATCTTGAATCTTTGGCAGAGTTCTTTAAGGTCCTTGTTTTTGAACTGACCTCCATTGTCAGTGATGATCTCAGATGGCACTCCATATCGACAGATGATATGGTTTAAAATAAATAAAGACACTGTCTTGCCTGAGGCAATAGAAAGTGGAACAGCCTCTACCCATTTTGTGAAGTAGTCAGTAGCAGTGATAATGAACTTATGCCCACCTGATGAGTTGGGATGAATCTGCCCAACAAGATCAAAGGCCCATCGCTGAAATGGCCAGTGAGATATAGAAGGAATTAGCTCCCTACCTGGAGCATGTATCAGGTGTCCATGTTTTTGACATTTTTCACAAGACTTAGCAAATGCTACTGCATCTATCTGCATCGTAGGCCAATAGTACCCTGCTCTAAGCAACCTTCTAGCCATGGAAAGACCATTAGAATGTCCTCCACATATGCCCTCGTGGATGTCAACTAGCGCTTGATCAGATTCCTCCTTTTCTAAGCACCTAAGAAGTGTTCCATCTAGACCCCTCCTATACAAATCACCAGAGATGAGGGAATGGCGAGAGGCGTTGTGGATAAGGTTTCTTCTTTCAGATCGGTTAAATGTATCGGGGATGATGCCATCACGAAGATATGAGTAAATAGCACCATATCGGGAGGATTCATGATTGACAAGGGTACAAATGATATGGCTTTCAGGTGAGTCAAATATGGGATATCGTAGCTCTTCCACCAGGAATTCATATCTGGACTCATGTTCCTCTAACTGAAGAAGTGAAGCAAGGGTGGCCATAGCATCAGCTGCTTTGTTCTCAGCCCTAGGGATTTGCTGAAAGGTGACAAAAGTAAAATACCGTCTTAATGAATCAACCATTTCTTTGTAAGGTACCAACTTGTCATCTTTTGTTTGGTATTGTTCATTGACTTGGTTGATGATCAGCTGAGAATCCCCATAGATATGTAGTTCTGTGATATTCCACTCTATAGCCATTTTTAGTCCATTTGTCAAAGCCTCATACTCAGCTATGTTGTTTGTGCATGGAAAGAGTAACTTGTAAGATTTAGGTATAGTATACCCATGAGGAGAAACAAACAACACACCAGCTCCAGAACCATTTTGCATGCATGAACCATCAAAGAATAGTTTCTAGGATCTTTCAGTCATGTAGTGTCGCAATTTTTGAGAAGCAAACACTACTACGAGGCAAGCTTTTTCAATACTAGTATAATTAACCTCATAAGAAACAAGAGTGCGACTAATATAATATATGGCCCTTTCTTTCCCTTGTTCATCTAATTGAGCCAACAATGCCCCCAGTGAAGATTCAGTAGCTGAGACATATAAAATGAGAGGTTTTCCTAGAATGGGATGCATTAAAATGGGAGGATTTTCCAAGTATTCTTTAATTTGATCCATGCTCTTTTGGAAATCCTCATTCCAGACACATTGAACACCTTTATGCAAATTTTTGTTGAAAGGTTGTGCTCTATCTGCCAATTGTGAAATAAACCTCCTTATGGATTGAAGGCACCCTTGAAGACTCCTCATTTGGCTGACATTTTTGGGAGGTGGCATGTTTATAATGGCTTGAACCTTTTAAGGGTCCACTTCTATTCCTTTAGTTGAAATGATGAATCCCAATAATTTTCCAGAAGTAACACCAAATGCACACTTTTTTGGGTTTAATCTTAGTTGAAATTGTTCCATGCGATCTAGAATCACTTCTAAATCAGCCAAATGTGTTCCTCTTCTCTTAGACTTAGCCAGGGTGTCATCCACATAATCTTCCATATTCTTATGCATCATGTCATGGAAGATGGTTGTCATAGCTCTTTGGTAAGTAGCTCCTGCATTTTTCAATCCAAAGGGCATGACATTCCAACAATAAGTACCCTAGGCACATGTGAATGCAGTCTTTTCTTGATCCTCGGGAGCTATCTTGATCTGATTATACCCAGAAAAACCATCCATCAAAGAATAGATCTCATATCCCGCTGTCATGTCCACTATCATGTCTATGTTAGGAAGTGGAAAATCATCCTTTGGGCATGCTCTATTAAGATCTCTAAAGTCTGTGCAGATTCGAATGGTTTTATCAGGTTTAGAAATAGGTACAATGTTGGAAATCTAGTCAGCATAGTCTATGGCTCTAATGAATCCTGCACCAAGGAGCTTTTCTAATTCAGCTTTCACTAAAAGAGCTATATGAGGGTGCATTTTTCTCAACTTCTGTTTGACTGGTTTCACACCTAGAGCTATGGATAAATGATGCATAATGAGATTAGTGTCCAACCCTGGCATGTCTGAGTATGTCCATGCAAAGTTAATTTCCTTCTTTTGGAGGAACTCGGTATAGGCTTTCTTTTCTTCAGGTGATAAAGATTTAGCCAAGTGTACAATTTTTTGAACTTCCTCTGTGCCCAAATTAACGGCTTCTGTAGGTTCAACCAATACTGATGATCTATCCTGGAAATAGCTTGGGAGACCATCAAGTACCTTATCCGTAGGTGCCTGCGGAGGTTTTTCACCTTTGGATCGTCTTTTATTTTTACTTTTTGGTTACGACAGCCACATAGTGGTTTTCGCCATTAGAACTCTTATTATTTTTTTCTTTTCTTTTTTATCTTGTGACTAAGGTACTTGATGTCAGGTTCTGTCATACTGGTAGCTGGTTCACTGGTGGAAGAGACTATAGGTTCAATGGCATTTAGATAGCAGGTGATCTCATAGTCATTGTGAAATGTCAAGAGTTGAGGCTCTTGGTAACGTTGAGACCAATCAATAAGGTTGGGGTGAACAAGGGGTAGGTTAATGACCGGTTCAAGATTAAGGATATAGGTGATGTCATCTCTGGTGACTGTAGAATTGGAATCTGTCAAGTTTCCCTCTAAAGTGTCTAAATCAGAATTTATCCTAGCAAGCGAAGAATCATCTACTAATGCGACATGTGGGTTCCAATCTTCTAATCTAACACATGACTCGTCAGTTACATCAGGTTGAGAACTATAAGCATGGACAACGTCCATATCCAAGTCAACTGTTGCATCTGCGAGTGAATCCCATTCAAACTCATGAGAGTCTATTTCTGAATTATTGTTGGAGCCTCGTGATGTAGAAGCCTCAAGATTTGGAAGAGGCTCCTCTCCTCTAGCAATTTGCTCAATCACAAAATTATCTGAATTATCACCATCCATTGCAGCTGGGATAGAGACATTATCCATAGTCAATCTTGCATTCATACAGTCACTATCTATTGCAAATGAGATAGGAGGACTATCAATTATTAAATCTCTTGAATCTTCCCAAAGGAGATTTGTTGAAGGTATCCAATCATCTATTATGTCTTGTTGATTGGTCAAATCTGGTACATATTCTGTGTCATCTTTACTATCTCGCCTATCAGAAATGGGGACAGTGCATTTATTGTTGTTCATAAAGCCTAGGCCAACCGGTTTCTTAGACTTACATGCAAAAATCATGATTGGTTAGGCTCTAACATCCTAACCTATGATTTAAAGAGGGCCATATCCTGGATAACCCATCTTCTTGACAAAAGTATATCCTCTCCCTTAGGACTTAGGAGAGGGGGAGAAATTTTCATTGTGCTGGTATTTCTCCTCTTTGTATATCCAATCTCGAACAGCTACTTCCTCTTTTTCATCTTGTATTGGTACTGAGGATTCAACAAACTTGTCAAATATTGTCATTGCTGAGGATGATGGTTTCATCTCTTGTGAAGGCTTTCCATATGTCCTAGGGGAAACAGGCATCTTTGCAAAAGAGTCAAGTTGATACCCCCCCCATGCCAAGGTCTACTGACTTAAATTTGTTTTGACAGTCTGCTAAAGTTGTTTCATAATCCTCTGCTGCTCGGTTAAGAGGGACATGAACATTAGTTGAGATTGAGTTAATTGATAAGGTGTTATCCCCTGGTATGCAAATTTCTGTTCCATTGTAGGGGAACTTAACACACTGGTGGTAGGTAGACGGCACTACCTGCATATCATGAATCCATGGTCTACCCAGTAAAATGTTGTATGCAAGGGGTCCAGTATCAACAATTTGAAACAAGATATCTTTTTCAACTGGGCCAATCCTGACAGGAAGGACAGCCAATCCCTTAGAACTTCGTTCTGCCTCATCATAGGCCTTTATGGTGATCTTCTTTCTAGTGTCGATCACTTGCTCTGAATAGCCCAAAGGTTTTAACAAATTCAAAGTACAGATATTTAACCCAGCACCCCCATCAATCAACACGCGCCTGACACGGGTTTTATGAATCATGACTTCAATGTGAAGGGCAAGATTTTGTGGATGGCTTAGGGATTTGTCATCATCTTCAGAGAAAGAAAGGTAATGTGGGCTAGTAATGTGATTCACCATGTCTTGGAATTGGTCTATATCAATGTTGTTGGGGACATTTGATGTGCGCAAAGTGTCCTCAAGGATCTGCTTATGCCTAGGGGACAACTCTAGAAGCTCTAAGATTGAGATATGTGCTGGAGTTTTCTGTAACTAATCTACAAGATTGTAGTTTGGTTTGAGAGCAGTGGTGGACTTTATAGTGACATTCTTGGATGCCACTTGCTTGGATTTGTTGGATGGACCTGAACTAGGCCCTTTGAGAATAATAGGGGCTTGACTCCTGGTAACAGCATTAAGGGCTTGGGAAGATAACCTAGAATGAGGACCTCTCAGCATCACAACAGGTTGGTTGTCAAAAATAGGGGGAGAGTCATAACCATGCGGGTCTTTACTCCTTATCATATTAACACTTGGCTCCACAACTTCAAGCATGTTTATCACATTTTCTGCCGTTGTATAGGTGTAGTTGATTGCAGCTTTGCCATTCTGTGATTTAGAGGTTTCCCCCTTGTCGTAACTAGGCAAAGGTTCCTTAAAAGCCTTATGATCAGCATTGGTATTTAGGCCATCAACTTGAAGCTTTCCACTTTCTATAAAATCTTGGACGATATGTTTTAATTTCCAACAGTTTTCAACAGTATGGCCGGGGCCATTATGAAATTTACAGAATGCCTTGTCATCCCACCAATGTGGCTTAGGATCTGGAATGTGAAATTTTGCAGGATCCTGAGGATGTACCAAGTTGTTAGCAATGAGAGTTTTGAGAATATCCTCATATGTGTCACCCAATTTGGTAAATTGCCGCTTGTGGTTTTTGGGCCTTTCCTGATATCTTGGTTTACGTTCTTGTTGTGGAGGTGCATTAAGCTTCATTGCTTGCACAACCTTAGTCAAATTAAGAACACTTTGATCTCTTGATTGGGAAGAATCCACAACTCCATCATTGACAATTTGTTTGTTTTTGTTCCAATTGTTGTTCTTCCCTTTATCCCTATTGTTGTGTTGACCATTGTTGGTATTATTGTTATGTCTGGTCAAAATGCCTTGTTCTTTTAGAACATCCTCAATGTGGCATGCAGTTTCAATCATGGTATCAAGGGAAGTGAAGACTATCTTTTTGATCTCATGTCTCATTTCAGGCACCAAATTACTAACAAGTATGTCAATATTTTCATCCTCATGGATCGTCCTAGGATACCGAGAGCATTGTCTCCCTCCACCTTTGCAAAGAGAAGGTAACAAAGGGTTCCCCGATTTTTGTTTCAAGTTGCATAGGTCCAACATAGTAACGGATCTTGACAGATTATATGCGAAGTGTTGAATGAATCTATGAACAAGTTCTCTAAAAGTCTTGATAGGAGGAGTGATATTGGTAAACCATTCCATTGCTTGTCCTTTAAGACTCCTAGAGAACAACCCTAATCAAATAGGAGTCATCGATGGAATTCAAAGCTCATAGTATAGAACTAACGCACATGGTCGTGTGGATCACCACTGCCATCATATTTATCGTATTGTGGGAATTCCACCCTCTTTGGAAAATCTTTCATACTCACACTCTTGTCGAATGGATTAGGACAAATTGAGTCTAGTGAGAATGAGCTCTTAGGTTGCATCATTTTCTCCATCATTTGCTTCATTTGGTGGATTTCTTCCTCTTGAGAGGGATTTTGCTTTTGTATTTTGTTGTCCACATCAAAATTATAAGGGACTCTGGCACCCTTGTTGATTAGACTTTCCAAGAATTTATCTTTGTTTTGTTCCAAATACCTCTCCACATACTGTTGGAAGATAGGCTCTTGTTGTATTCGCATGAAGTCTTGAGTATCAAAATCATAATGTGAGCTACCACCTCCATGTTGGGAACCAGGATGCACATGTTGGGAGTGTGGTCTTGAATTTCTGGGAGGAGTTTGCCTCTTATAGTGAGCATACTGAGAGGCCCTTCTTCCTCTAGGACTAGGAGATCTAGAAGGGGTGCTTGACTACCTTCTACTTCTTGGTGTTCTGGAAGGGGTGGAGGGAGGAGAATTATGTCCACTGTTAGCACCCCTTGTATTGTATTGTTTGTTTAATCGGTGGGCTAACTGCCTATCTTGCTCCTCTTGAGCGAGTTTTCTTTGTACTTCCAATAAAGCTTGGCTCTCTTCCTCAAGTTGTCTAAACTTTTCTTGCTTTGCAGTTTGTTCATCTAGAAAGGCTTTCTTTTCGCGTTCAATTCTTTTGAGCCTATCACTTGTGAACCTTGAGGTATGTTGAAGTGGTGAACTTGGTCTAGACTGTTTGAACAAGTCATTGGTATACGTTGTATTGACATGAGCATTACGAGGTTCATTGTCTTGGTCTTCATGTTGTGACCATTGTTCTTGGTGAGCTCATCTCTTATACCTTTCATCCCATTGATGGGCATCCAAATATCTTGTATTAATGAGGGCTGAATCAGGTTGATTATCATGAGAAGAATTTCCAAATATCATGTTGTTTCTGTGTTGTTCATAGATATCATCAAGATCTTGATCCATGGCTTCCCTCTCCCGCCGAGTGACAGTATAACTCATATCCATACCTGAGTGGGAAGGTGCTGAGAGGGTACTCAAGTCACTAAAATGGCTCTTTGGGTCAAAATAGGTTTCAGACTGACTCCTAGGTGACTGGTCAAATATTGGTTCCTTTTCCTTTCTCTTTTGACGAGTCTGAACTAGGGGTAGTTGGTTAAAGACTATCTGAGGTCGCTTTCCTTGGCTCACTTGATATCTTGTTGTGACTGGCATGAAAGGGAAAGTTCAAGTAAACAAAAAATTCTAAGAAACGTCAATACCAGGACTAGGATGGTAAGTTTTTCTCTTGTCCCAGGAGATGGGTAGAGCAGGCGTGCAATAGGTGCAAACCAACCTTGCCCGCAGGGGTGCTCCCGAATTCTTGGGTGAATACCCTAGCACATATGGATCAGGAGGATGACTTACACAAAGTGTACTGAGTTTGAATTGTATGAAAATGGGTGGACAAGGAGACTACTAGCACTCTCCAAGTGTGTTATCAAAGAGTCTAAAAATTTATCTATTTGACAGGAACAATTCCTAATTTGCCAATCTCAAGCAAAATAGCTTATGAGATCAAGGATCACTAATTCAAAAGGTCAAGGACATAGGCACAAATAGGAGGCAAGTCTCTAAAAGTGGGACAAGGTCACTGTTGACACAGAGTGCTGGAACATTTGTTTTATTTTTAAAGTCGAAACAAGTATATCAACAGATTTTGATCAAGCACATAGGTTTCAATGAGACAAGTTGTGATACAAAAAGTAGTCGATAACAGATCTATCAAGGACAAAGCAACTTGATAGTATCGGGGGAGTCTTGTTTGAAGATGTTTGGACAATGTTTAAGACTCAAAAACAAACACATAGCTATCCCTACCAAAGAAAATGGTGAGAAGTCAAAACCTTTGCCCCATTGCTTATGCGCATACGTGCACCTCACACAGCCGTGTCACCCCCTAGAGGGCGCCCGTGTTTTTGGTGTTTCCAAGGACTCAACAGTGTACGTTCAAAGGTTACCCTTGTAGCGAGGGGGCTAGTGTCATGGCGCCTCAAGCGTCCGGGTGTATGCCTATGATGGGAATCGTGTACTGATCAACTTATGGGAGAGATTCTTCCCCACTCGCGAAGATTGCGGAAACCTTTTTGGAATAGCGTCGAGGGTAGGCAACTAACTAAGAGGGTTTTACTTGGCTTCCGTTCACAATAACCTTCAATGCCTCTGATACAGAGCTTGGGCCTCGCAGCCACACCAACACCTGAAAATCACACACCCCCGCAAGCAGGGCTCGGAGCGGCGCCGCTCAGTGCAATAAACAGAGCTTTTCCATGATGATCATCCAAGTCATGGAAAAGAAGTTACTATGGTCTTGGAGTCTTTAGACTCAACAAGGCGTTCTTTATTATAGTGAGGTGGAATCACCGGCGATAGGTGTGTATTCACTTGGGTCGTTCCCGGAGGTTCAACTTCCGGCAGGCCCTCTAAAGGTGACACTGGACATGGCTCGGATTCGGGTTTCTGATTTTTTGATTCTCCCAAAAGGAGAAGAGCATACTTCTCTAGCCTGTCTCTTTACCCAAACACACTAAACAACCTTAATCGCAGGCCCTGAAGTTTTTGCACTTCACCGAAAAATCCACCGTTTTTGGTTTAAGTTCTCTCAAGTGAGCGTTGAAGTTTTGGAATTCTACTTTACTGCAGCTAAAACACAAGGTTGGTATTCGACGGATATGGGAACTTTTTGGACACCTCCATGGATCATCACCTCCATGTAACAAAGAGCTAAAATTCCCCTACTCACTATCGAAACTCTTTCAGGTACACTACGGCAGCCCTAATTAGACTATGTGAATTGAAAAGCAAGAAAACAGACACAATGTTTTTTTTTTTTTTAAGATCTTTGACAAGTGTAAGTGTTTGTTTTCAAGTCTTTGTCACGCGTCCTGCAATCAAACCGTTAGTGTGTTTCAAGTTCTCTGACTGGCGTCCTGCAGAAACTGTTATGCTCTGGAAAAAAAATTAAAAGAACTAGAATTAAAAAAATCTAATTTAATCTAGTCAAAATTTAATCTAAAAAAAATTAGTTAACAAAACTAAAATTAAACTAAATTAATCTAATACTAAACTAAAAATTTAAAACAAAACTAATCTAAATTAATAAAATTAAAAAAATCTAATCTAAATTAAAAAAAATTCTAATCTAAATTAATAATTCTAATTTAAATTAATAAAGTTAAAAAATCTAAAGTAAAAAAATCTAATTTAAATTAACAAAGTTAAAGAATCTACTTTAAATTAAAAAAATCTAATTTGAATTTTAGAAACTAAAAAAAGTATCTAATTTAAAAATCTAAATTAAAGTCTAAACCAAACTAACTAAAAATTAAACTAAATTAAGATTAAAAACTAAATTAAAATTAAAACTAAACTAAATTAAAAACTAAAAATTAAAAACTAAATTAAAACATGCATAAAAATCTTCAAATTTTATTTCTGAAAAATTTGTTTATAATGAGTAGATAAAAACAGAAACCCAGAAATTTTTTGAAGCAAAAAATAAAACCCAGAAATCGTTTCTTGATCCAGCAAGCAGAAGATGAAAAAAATAAAAAAAATTTAAACATTTAGCCAGGTGAAAAATGACGCGCGACGGTTTTTGTGTGGCTATTTTCTTCAGATCTGTGAAAGAAATCAAAAAACTGAAAGATACCCAGATCGGATTTTGACCCTGGCTACAAAACCCAGAAATCGTTTTTCCTGCAACTAAGTGGAAACTGGATTAATGAATCAAAACTAAAAACGAAATTAAAAACTAAACTAAAAAACTAAAAATTAAAAACTAAAAACTAAATTAAAAACTAAATTAAATTAAAAATTAAAAATTAAAAACGGTGGGCGCCAAAATGTATAACTGAAAATATGTTATACTTCTGTGAATCCTTACATGCAAGGATACTCAATAATGAGTCCTTGTAAATCGATTCACAGCTCTCTATCCAAGAAGAGCAGGGATTGATATTGTGGCCCTCAGATTAACCCTGTTACCCCTGCAAATACAATCTCGGAACGAGAGATTCAAAGAGGAGAAGCAAGAATGCCAATCTCCATGAATCATGTTCTTGCAATGCAACAATGAAAACTAATCTAAAGGACAAAATGTAATAAACCAAACTAATTTATTGAAATGAAACTTAATTCCACATGCAATGTCATAGCCGAATTATTTTGCAAATTAATCTACTATGAAGATTGGGTTAAATGTAATATTAAACTATATGCTCTAAAAATAAGATGCTTTATATAATCAAACTAATAATCTCAAATGATAAAATTCAAATTTGTAGCATAAGTCTGATGTAAAAATTCGTGATTCTTTCTCTCTTTTAAATGAGAATGAGAGGGCTCATTTTATAGGCAAAAGTGGAATTGAAGGCAAATTCAAAAGCAATGTGGGATAAATAGAAAAATAGAAACAAATCTTGATTGGAATTCTTTTTTTAGTTTATTTCCCTTTTAACCGATTTGTTTCCTTTTTTCATCAATGTGATATTCTTTGAGAGGATATTTCATTTATTTTATTTAATTTAAGATGATAATATCTCTTTTAATAAAATAAAATAAGATTATGTAATTTAGAACGAATATTAATAAATAAAATAAAATTATTTAATTAAAAATAGATTTAATTAAATACATCATTTTATTTAAGTAATATTAACTTCAATTAAATAGTACTATTTTATTTATTAAAAGGATTTATTTCTTTGATTAAATAAAATTAATGAAGCATTCAAACCTTAGGGAAAATTGAAACATTTGAAATAGTTATGAATTGATTAAGAAATTTGATTTGAAAATGCGACAATCATTGATTCAGAAAGTTGATGTTGACAAATTAAATAAATTGGGCCCAAAGTCTAGGTGACCATTTTAGGTTGCATACACTTCTGACCCAAACTCAAATGGAGAAGATCAAATTAAACAAGCACCAAAAATTCACTATTCATTTCACCAAAATCCTTCAAATTTACTTGTCATTCTTAAGGCTACCAATCACCACAATCACCCAAATCAGTACTATAGACCCTTATTAGATTCAAATATACCTTTACCAACATCAAATTGACTGTACTTAACTCAAAACCTAATTAGAGAAACTGAACCATTCAACTCTTCCATATTCACCAATTCACTCTTCAATGCAACTTGCTTCTCATGGAAAAATAACAAGTCATGCATACTCATTTCTAAACTATCATCAAACTCCCAAGACACTATTATCATCAAGTTTTTGACTGAAATAAACCAGTACACACACTTACCAATGTTGTTCCATCAGATCTTCTATCTTTTGCAGTCAAATCACCATTCTTGCACATAAGGTTCTCATTGCTCAAGACATTAAATTCAACAAGATTTCCTTCTAGACCTCTTCCAAACATTTGAGACATCCTTGAAAACATGAATTAGACAATTTCTAACCAAAACCAATCATTTAGATCACTGTTAGAACAAATTCACATTATTCTGCAGTCAAAGCATAACATTGCTTGTAGGTCACCAAACCCTTAAATCAAGTGGCTCATCTTCATTTACTTCATATTTCCACTAACCGAATACACATTCAAAAACCCATTTCAGTCTATTCTAACATGCTTCAAAATAAATATCACTTGTTTTGGAAATACATGCAAACCAATAGACTGTCCATAGGAAAAACTCACCTATTGGGTCAAAAAAACAATGCAACCACCCCTTAATCAAATTGAATCTACTAAATGACTCCAGGAAGCATTAAGATAGGTTACAAAACTTCCATAACACTAAATTTTAGACACTAAAAGACTCACTTTTGCATCATATTATAAAACCCTTGATTATAGGCTTGACAATATAAAAAGAGTGAGGGTTTATTGAATAGAAACGTTGAAAACCTCAAAATTACCTGCCACCTCCTCCAACATGTTAAAATATACCTTCCCAAACTTAATATACCATCCTCAAGCCCATACACATGTTGTTTCTCCCTTATCATGATTGTAACCACCACTTTTCAAAGCAAAATACTAAATTTCTATTAAAGACAACATCTAAACTTTGCTCCATTGCTTCCCCTGCACCTGCACACTTTCAAAAACCAAAAATCATCATAAAAAAATCCCATTCCACCAATCAAACTACCTCCATCGG
>VDFB02057656.1:122201-167314 GCA_007258455.2 Sequoia sempervirens
TACATTGAAGTCTGGAATAATAAAACAAAGTTCTACTCTGTTATTCCTAGTTATTTCTCCATTTTCCTGGACTTTGTCACCATTGTACAAACCCATACAATTGTAGAATGCACTAACCTCTTTTGGAATATGCAGGCATCTCTAATACCTTTAATTTGCATCTATTTTTAGGTCTTGATCTACTTTGAGTGAGGAGTATTTTCCATTTTTCTGGGACTACCTGTGACAGGGCCGTAAAGGCTAATCTTGAGTTTGTAACTATGTTTTGATGCCTCCCACCTACTGTTTGTTTTGTTTCTTAGTGGGGTGGCATGGAACTATGTTAGAATAGGGATTTCACATGTATTAGAAGAAGAATAAAGGCAAATATTTGTACAAGGCGAAGAAACCATGGTCGGAGTATCCATTTTCCGCGGAAAGTGAAGGTTTTAAGTTGAGTCTTGATGTACCATGAATGAGTTGAGTTTTTAGTGTGGTGTGTGTGTCCTGGGCATTAAACCTACTATGAATTTTGATGCTTTGTTTGATGGTTAATAGCCCTGATATGAAACAATACTTACAAATGGATCTTCAATGCTACATCACAACACTAGCTCAACAACATGATTGATGCATTATGATCTTGACATGATGATGGATCTTGAATTGTTGCAACAAATGATGAAGAATTCTACCCTTGAAATCCTTAGAAATGCTCTTGTAAACTCTCTTGACACTCTTTTGAAGTCTTGGAATGCTTAACTCTTGATTACTTAGGATGATATCATGAAGGATTATTTGAAATAATGATTTGAGACCTTTCTTATATAGGCAATCCATCCAACTTACCATTTATTAGATCCCAAAAGCGGACATTCATGAAATTTGAACTTAAAACCCTAACATTTTCCCACTCAAAACCCTAAAAAGGGGCCAAATGGGACTCATATGCCACTTATGGAATATAGGTCCCATATGGATGGGACTCATACACCCAAGGTGGCATATGGTTCCCACTAGGCCTTTTCAGGTGGAGGAAATGTTAGGGAGTTGAGAAATTAAGCATATTTATTGAACTTGTCAGGATTTCGATTGAAATAAGCCTCGAGATGCATTATATAGGGTCTTAGGGGCCTATTAATGATGATATGAAGGTCATAAATGCAAGAGAGACCAAAACTTAATGTGAAGGTGTAAATAAATACACTTTACAACACTAAATTAAGGCAAAATTAGGTCAATTTAGCTTAAAAGGGCTCAAAACGTAATGTGAATGTGTAAAAAGCATTACAACACTAGATCAAGGCAACATTAGGTCCATTTTAATGTTAATCATTCCCATATTAAGTGTGAAAAAGGCAACATTTTTCTACACTACATTTAGCCCCCACTTTAGTGAGAGGAGGAACTCACTTCAAACTCACACTAAAGTAGACATTCAAGAGGGGTCTAATTGTATTGATACGGATGGTCTAGGATGAAAAAGATTAAAAAAGGTGGTCAAGCTCCCAAGATCCAAGATCTTATGTCAAACTAGCATAATCACAAAGGGACACACACAAGGTGTATGATGTTGGACTCAAGCAACACTGAGAGGGGGGGTGAATCAGTGTTGTGCAATTTGCAACTTTTATTAATCTGTTCTCTCAAGTGCTTAAACATTCAATCAAAATAAAGATGCATGAACATAGAAAAATAAGCCACAACACCATAACACAAGGATTTTTACATGGAAACCTAGTTAAGGGAAAAACCATGGTGGAGGTTAATCTACAATTTGAGTACTCAAAATATAAGTGTTTTACAAAAGATAATGCACTTGCATTCAGGCACACTTCCTAGAGCTCACTGCTCAAAATTAGGAAGGTTCACTGCCTTACAAAAGGTTGAACTGAGTAGATAGCATCTACAAATTCCTTATTACAATTATGGTTAGGTGCATAGATTAGATTCTGAACCTCCTATCTAATTCTTCACTTCACTCTACTCTGCCTTAATTTTCTTCACAAAAACCTCTTCTGCACAAATTAAAATCGCTCAACTACTCTCTTGATATTCACACATACATCAACACATATCAAAATCTCACACATGCACACTAAAACGAATTAACCGATCTCACATATATATCCACTACCAAGAATTCAATTGCTATATGCCAGCTCCAATGAAATAGAAAATATGGTGCAGGGGCACCTACAATCATGTTTACAAATTACTAGCTTGGTATGTAATAAACCATTTGGAAACGTTCCTTGGAGGAAGTTGGTTATGGTTTACAAGTTGATGCTCTAAGTTATCAACTTATTTTTTGTCTTGTAATAGGAGTTTAGTGTTTTCAAAATTTGTTATAAGGAGGTTAGGGAAGTTACCCATTGGCATTTGGTTTCAAAATATATTTAAGGCCTACAAAAGTCTCGAATGAGTTTGAATAAAGATTACATTGAAGTCTGGAATAATAAAACAACGTTCTACTCTATTATTCCTAGTTATTTCTCCATTTTCCTAAATTTTGTCACCATTGTATGGACCCATACAGCTATAGAATGCACTAGCCTCCTATGGATTATGCAGGTATCTCTAATACCTTTCATTTGCATATATTTGGAGGTCTCGATCTGCTTTGAGTGAGGAGTATTTTCCATTTTTCTGGGACTACCTGTGACAGGGCCGTAAAGGCTAATCTTGAGTTTGTAACTATGTTTTGATACCTCCCACCTACTATTTGTGTTTTTTCTCAATGGGAAGGAATATATCCATGTTAGTGTAGGAATTTTACATTTTTTGGTAGAAGAATAAAAGCAAATCTTTGTACAAGGCGAGGAAACCATGGCTGGGAGTATCCATTTTCCTATGAAAGTAAAGGTTTTAAGTTGAGTCTTGATGTACCATGAATAGAGTTGAGTTTTTAGTGGTGTAAAAGGTCTGTACAGACCCTAATATGAATTTTTGATGCTTTAGTTGATGGTTAATAGCCTGTTATTGTGAAAAAAATAGGGAAACCCTAGTTTCTTGTGTTTTTATGAGGGTTTTTTAATTTGAAGTCTGGTTGCACACTTGGAGGCCTAAAACCTAAAAAATATCTTATTTTGTATCATTTCTCAAGGCTTTTTTGGGTTTGCGGGTTTGGTGAGGAGACTAAAGGGGAGTTCCTTTGGAAAAATGGCCTAATTTGAGGCCTAAAACAGTGAAAATCCTAAATTTGGATCATGTGGTCCAAAGAAGTTATGCTTGATTTTCTACTATGTTGTGCATCTCTTAAATAGGTATCTAAATCCATGAATGGTTCCTAATTTTTTTTGGAAGGATTTGTAAAAAAAAACTGAAGAACTGGTTTCCCTATACTATAAGGAAGACTAGTGACAAAAGGTGAGTTTTGATGATTTAGTGGAATCTGATTTTAAGGTTGAATGTAAATGGCTAAGTTTTCATCAAAGGAATGTTGAGGGACTTTGTCAAGGTCTTGGTGGATATTTGTAGTTTTTTTGTAGATTTGAGGAATAAGACTCCTTAAGGGACAGTTGATGCTTGATGGATTGAAGGTATTAAGAAGAAGAGTCCATTGTTTTGAATTGATACTAGTAGTTGTTGTGATTAACCTTCACCTTGAATCTACATCATAGTGGTATTAGAGCAGGGAATAGATTTTGTTTGCATTTTGTAGGTTGAAGAAGAGGCAAGGTTGACAAGATGCCTCCAAAGAAGAATGATATTGCTAAAGAGGTGAAGGAGATGAAAGAAGGACATGCAAGAGAACTCAGAAAGTTGGAAGAGAGGATCATATCCTTGGAGACGAACAAGAGAAGAGATGCTGAAGAGAGTAGTGAGACAAATGAAGAGAAAGATGATGAGTTTGAAGATGTGGAAGAAGAACTTACTCCAAAGGATCAAAGAATTGCAAAGTTGTTGAAGGCAGTGAAGACTGACAAGCCTAAGGTAAAACTTGATGTTCCTAAGTATTGTGGTAGTTTAAATGATGAAGAACTACTTGATTGGATTGTTGCATTAGATAATCATTTTGAATGTGATGAAGTTTCTGAAGAGCAAAGGGTCAAAATTAAAAAGACTAAGTTGCAGGGTCATGCTTTGGTATGGTGGGATTACTTTCAATCTGAGAGGAGGAAGCAAGGAAATTCTAAGATCGCATCATGGGACAAGATGATATCAAAACTGAAAGGTAAATTCTTACCCAAGGATCGTGAAGTTCAAATGTTTAAGGCAAAAAGAGATGGATATTAAGTCTTATACTGAGGAGTTTTATAAATTGAGTCTAAGATCTGGTCATCATGAGAATGAAGATGAAAAATTTGCAAGATACATGGGTGGTTTAAGATTAAACATATAGATGAATTGGTTTTGGCTAACCCTAGAACCGTAGAAGAATGTTATCAAATGGAAATCAGGGTGGAGGAGAAAATAAAGAGAAGGAAAGACAAAGCAATTAGAGGAAAAGGTAATACATCAAGAGGAAGAGGATTCATGTCTAGTTCAAAGCCAACCAATGATAGTCAAGAAGATGCCATGAAATTTCAAGAGCAATCTGATTCCAAAGGTTGATGGAGAGGCACAAGAGGCAAATTTGGAGGACGTAGGAATCTTAACAATGCATTTTCAGGGAGATGCTACACTTGTAACCAGCCTAGACATCCATCCTTCAAATTTCCTAAAAGGCAAGGCTCGAGCTCTCATGGTGGAGAAAGGAGGAATCAACTAGTGCATGAAGATGAAGAGAGTGTAACTTCACCTGTAGTGAACCTCATATCAAAAGTTGGAGAGAACTTGATGATTAGAAGAACATTGCTCAAGGTGTCAATTCCTTAAGAATTCCCACAAAGGAAAGAACTCTTCAGAATTAATTGCAAGGTACAAGGTAAGTTATGTAGGATAGTAGTGGATAAAGGTTCAATCAAAAACATGGTTTCTTGTGAAATGGTGAATAAACTAAATTTGGAAAGAATCCCTCATGATTTTCCCTACAAGGTATCTTGGCTAAGTAGTGGTCAATCATTGTTAGTGAATGAGCAAGCTATTGTAGATTTTCAAATAAGTGAGTATAAAGACAGTGTTCTTTGTGACATTTTACCAGTGGACTGTCGTCACATACTCCTTGGAAGACCATGGCAGTATGATAGGAGTTCCATCTATGATGGGAAAGAAAATGAATACACAATCATTAAAGGTGGACAAAGGTTTGTTTTGAATCCTTGGGTAGAAGATGAGAAAGGAAAAGCAAGGGTAATAATGTGTGGGAGAAAGGATAATATAAAGGAAAACCAATATTTTGATGTTGTGAGAAACCTTAAGTCTAATAATGTAGGGACATTAGGTCTAATGTTTGAAAAAGGGGTAAAGAAGGAAAAGACAATGAGTTTGCATGATAGTGTGATGATAGGGAGCATTGAATGCCCTGTGGTTGAGAATAGAGTTGAGAATCAAGAAAAATTTGTAGGTACAGTGGTTGGAAGGGCTATGAAAATAGTGGTACAACAAGTTAATAGGGCAGTCAGTAAAGGATAGGGAAAATAAGATGACGGGGCCTTGGAACTGGTGACAGGGGTGAAGACACAGAGTGCACTGCAGGGCAGACAAAGCAAAGAGATGAGACTGAGATAAGGGTAGTTTACAGTAATGATGTTGTTAATCCTTGTTTATATGTAGGTACAGGTGATAAGAAGCAATCAAATGCTAATTTAAGAATGGATAAAAGGCAGACCTTAGGTCTGGGAATGCAAACATAGCCATGTGGAAGTGTGAGAACACCTTTATATGCAACACAGTTTGGAATGCAAGATCTGAACCAGTGGCCAGTAGTTATTGCTCCAAGGAACCTATATGGTGGATGGTGGGGTTGGTCTCAACCTCCACTCATGAGACATGATTTTCTTTAAAGGGGGTTGCATGGTGCAGGGGTACCTATAATCATGTTTACAAACAACTAGCTTGATATGTAATAAACCATTTGGAAACGTTCCTTGGAGGAAGTTGGTTATGGTTTACAAGTTGATGCTCTAAGTTATCAACTTATTTTTTGTCTTGTAATAGGAGTTTAGTGTTTTCAATAGTTTTTGTAAGGAGGTTAGGGAAGTTACCCATTGTAATTTGGTTTCAAAATGTATTTAAGGCCTACAAAAGGCTCGAATGAGTTTGAATAAATATTACATTGAAGTCTGGAATAATAAAACAAAGTTCTACTCTGTTATTCCTAGTTATTTCTCCATTTTCCTGGACTTTGTCACCATTGTACAAACCCATACAATTGTAGAATGCACTAACCTCTTTTGGAATATGCAGGCATCTCTAATACCTTTAATTTGCATCTATTTTTAGGTCTTGATCTACTTTGAGTGAGGAGTATTTTCCATTTTTCTGGGACTTCCTGTGATAGGGTTATAAAGGCTAATCCTAAGTTTGTAACTATGCTTTGATGCCTCCCACCTACTGTTTGTGTTTTTTCTTGGTGGGAAGGCATATTTCCATGTTATTGTAGGAATTTTACATGTTTTGGTAGAAGAATGAAAGCAAATCTTTGTACAAGGCGAGGAAACCATGGCTGGGAGTATCCATTTTCCTATGAAAGTGAATTTTTTAAGTTGAGTCTTGATGTACCATGAATAGAGTTGAGTTTTTAGTGGTGTAAAAGGTTTGTACATACCCTAATATGAATCTTTGATGCTTTGGTTGATGGTTAATAGCCTGTTATTGTGAAAAAAATAGGGAAACCCTAGTTTCTTGTGTTTTTAGGAGGGTTTTGGGATTTGAAGTCTGGTTGTGCACTTGGAGGTCTAAAACCTAGAAAATATCTTTTTTTTTATCATTTCCCAAGACTTTTTTGGGTTTGGGGGTCTAGTGAGGAGACTAAAGGGGAGTTCCTTTGGAAAAATGGCCTAATTTGAGGCCTAAAATAGTGAAAATCCTAAATTTGGAGCATTTGGTATAAAGAAGTTATGCTTTATTTTCTACTATGTTGTGCATCTCTTAAATGGGTATCTAAATCCCTGAATGGTTCCTAATTTTTTTTGAAGGATTTGGACAAAATATTGAAGAATTGGTTTCCCTGTACTACAAGGAAGACTAGTGACAAAAGGTGAGTTTTGATGATTTAGTGGAATTTGATTTTAAGGTTGAATGTAAATGGCTAAGTTGTCATCAGGGGCATGTTGAGGGACTTTTTCAAGGTCTTGGTGGATATTTTTATTTTTTTTGTAGATTGGAGGAATAAGACTCCTTGAGGAGAGTTGATGCTTGATGGATTGAAGGTATTAAGAAGAAGAGTCCATTGTTTTGAATTGATACTAGCAGTTGTTGTGATTAACCTTCACCTTGACTCTACATCAAAATATCTTCCATCTGTCGGCTCAAATCATGAACAAAATTTCATGTGCACCCACCAAAGTCGTCCATAGCATAGTTAGGACCCAAAACAAAATCTCCAATACAAAAATACTTTAAACAATTCCATCTTAAACATCCACAACACCCAACATTCACTTAGTTGGCCTTCATATACTGATGAACAGAAAATCGAATAACTGGATCTCCTAACTCGTACACCACTTGATGTGATAGCACGAAACTCAAGAACAACACATTTTAGATACCCAATGACCTTCCCTAAGATCCACAACCAAAACTGATAAATTGATAATTCAAACTACTTGACAGATTTAATCTATAGTCGGATACCGTGTTCTTCACTTTGCCTTATGGTATAGTTAGATACTACAGTGCGGATTGGATCAATGACTTTGGTTTCCATCAATGACAACACTAGAAGCCATATGCCAACATATGATATGCAACAAAACAAGATACACAAGTATGCAGTGTTAAAGACATAAATATGAAAGAAAAAGAAAGGAAAAGTGGATCAAGCTTTGACTATTTGTCCTGCACGTTGTGGATCAGATATAAGTTGTTTGTCCAAAAAAACATGCTCACTTTGAGGCAATGGAACTTTAGGTTGTCCATTGGGTGAGTATCCAAAAATGGTGGCTTAGTGAGAAAGTCATGCCTCTGTATCAGCTTCTCACCATACAATGAGAAAGTCATGCCCACATTTAGGCTTCTCATCATACGCTAACCATACCAAAGTTATACCTCTTGATAACTTTGACAAGGCGCCACAAATCAGTAAACTTCAAGCTCCATGAGGCAAGCAAAGCTTCATATGCTTGACACACATGAATAAACAGAATGGCACCATAGGCAAGCAAAGTGTGTTACAGAAGGTGGTCATATAATAGATATTGTAAATGGAAATACTGTAAGGTACGTTCAAAGTGATTTTTCTTAGTTCATGTAAGGTCTCTTATTAGGTAACATCATGACTAATGTCTCCAAGAGAGGAAAATTCAAAGAAATATCATGTTGTTGGATGAAATCAAACCCAATGACACCACCAAGAAAAGGATGCATCACAAGAATAAAGAAAATTGCATAGTGAAACATGAGTGTTGATGTATGCACCCACTTTAAAGAATTTTCTAACACCATTTTTGTGAGAAATTGTTTTAAAGTAGAAGAAGACATGAGAGCTTATGTGGAAATCCCTATGCCCAGTCATATGTTTTTTAATGAAGCTACATCATGGATAAGGGGTTACCCCTAAAACTTAGTACGTCACATGCAAGCCAACTTAAGGCATGTCTTCCACATCCCAAGATTACTCTTATATATACATGGAAGGAACTCAACTAGCCAAAAGAGACAATGACAAATGACATACAAGGACAAGGCTTCCTAACCCCTTGCCCCCACTTAGTGCAAGACAAGGATGAGCCAAGGTGATTGACGAGGAGTATGAAAATCAGTATCAATTAGAGGAATTAGGTGCCCCAACATAAGGAAGAGCACCACACTCCTTAAGATTTTTAATTCTATCAATTAAAGCCTTACATCCATTAGTAGAGTGACCATGAACTCTATGATATGCACAAAGTGAAGTCTTGTAATAAAATATCTTTCATGTTCTTGGATGGAGGGATATCAAATGATCTTGGAGGAGTCTCAAAAAGATACTATCTTCATCAAAAGTGGAAGATGTTCAATTATTTAAACCTACAAGACTCTTTATATTGTGATATTTTGTACTCTCCTTTATAGGAAGGTGTAAAATCTATGAAATTCGAATCATTAATGTTTTGTGTGATGAAATTCATGTTAAGTGAAGATTTATTTGTTTCTTTCATTTCTTTCAAAGGAAAATGCTCAAGACCACTAGTGTTTATCAGTTCATGATTCACTAATGTTAAAGTTAGCTTAGAAGAACCTTTTGTAATGGTGTTGGTATTGAGTGAAGGCTTGCTTGTTTCTTTTGAAGGACAATAACCAATACTACTAGTATTTTCTTGTGTGTTAGGCTCTATAGGGACATAGATACCTTGTTCTCTAACACCACATTCTTTTCCACTATATCCAAATTATTTCATAAGTTCATAACTTTTCCCATAAAGCTTTTTCATTTCTTTTGGATTCAATGGTTATTAGTAGTCTATCTCATCAAAGTTTGTTGTGTAGCTTGCGTCTTCTTCTAAAGTGGTTGAAGTGGATGCTTTCAAAGGGTCTTCTGAATATTTTTTTGACATTACCGCTTTTTCTTTTCCCCTTTCAGAATCTTTGTCTATGATCTTGTATTCTCCCATGAATGATTTGAAATCTAAGGAACCCCAATCATCTTCTAATAACTTCATGACTTCCTCAATATTTTTTTCTTTGTATTTTTGTTGCATGGGTTCCACTTGTGTAGTTAGTGTTAATGTTTTCAAAGGATTTTCCTTATTTTTCTCAATGTTTAAACAACTGTTTGGTTCAGGATTAGCTTCAAGTATGTACACTTTGTTGTTGTAGACATACTTCATTATACGATGAAGAGTAGAAGGCACCCCATTCATTTCATGAATCCATGGCCTTCCTAAAATAAGGTTATATGAAAGATCATGAGGCATAACATGGATCAGTATTTCTAATGTGGCCTTTCCAAATTTAATAGGTAAAGTGATCACACCAAATGATTGTTTTCCTACAATGTCGAATCCACAAATAGATAAAGAATCAGGTTGAATTTTTTATTTATCCACATCAAGCCTATCCAAAAGTTTTACACTACACACATTAAGAGTAGATCCATTGTCAAAAAAGGGTTTTCTTTATGCCTATTCTATTTTATTTAGCTATTATCATGAAAGCATCATTTTTTTTTATACTTCCAAAGGAGGGAGCTCACTTTGGTGGAAATCAATTTCTACGTTCATTTCTTGAATCATGGTTGCTATGTCATTTGGTTGCGCATTAGAATGGATAGGAACTTATTGTAAATAATTTTGAATCATGTTATGATAATGAGGTGAGGCTTGAATAAGGTCCCATAATGATATCTTAGTAGGAGTATTCTTTAGTTATTCAACAATATTGTACTCCTTTCCACTTTGTGAAGGAAAATGAGGAGGACTAGGCAAGATAGGGTTAGGAAATGAGAGGGATGTTGAAGGTGTTTTTTTTGGTTGCGGATTGTTTCTAGTGTTATATGTATGAGCAAGGGTATTATAACTCAGCTGCTATGAAACATTATTCTTAGGTGGGTAAGGGATAAGTTCATGTTTGTTTTGAGTTGGAGGTTTGTGTGAAAGTGGGTAAAGGATGAGTTGAGTTTTAATAATATGAACGCCCCTTAGTGAAGGAGAATCTAATGTTAGTTCATCATCTTCATCTAAGGAAACTATATCACTATTATTAATGTTATCATTTTCTTGCACCATGATATCCTCCTTAGGAGGATATTTTTTAGGAGAAGTAGAAGCCAGATGTTCATGACATTTAGAGGTTGGTTCTTCTAAAATTACTTCATCATGTAAGTAAGGAGTTATCAATGGTTGTATTGTCTTGTTTATCAATGATGGAATTTTCTTGTTCAATAATGTTTTCTCTAGGGGGAGAGAGGAAAATAGGATTCTCATGAATTTCATTGGTTTTAACTTCTAACACTAAAATATTTTCTTCACAACTAGGAGAGATGTTAGAAGAAGGAAAAATGTGATTGTCGTGATTGTCCATGATTTCATTCTTGTTTTCTAGGGTCTCATTCTCTTGTTCCATAACTTCTACCCTAGTAGGAGAGATTTTAGGAGAGGAGCAAACAAGAGGTTCATCACATTCCATGGTTAGATTTTGTAAAGTAGCTTCATCACAAGTAGGGGAGGCATCAAGAGAAGGAAAACTATTATTTTCATGCTTACCAAATAGATCTTTCCAAATGGTAGGAGCATTAGGGAATGGAGGAACAAGATTCTCATTAATCTCAACCAAATTATCTCCTTCGCATCGAGGAAGGATATTAGGAGAAGGGAAAATTTGGTTGTCATGGCTATCTATGATTTCATCCTCTTTCACTAAAACATTCTCACAAGCAAGAGATGAATGGAGACTAGGTAAGGTGATGTTTAGAAATGTGTCTATAATCTCATCTTCTTGTGTCATAATATCTTCCCAAGAGGGAGGAGGAGAGAGAGAATCAAGACTTTCATGATTCTCAATGATTGTGTCTTCTTTCACCAAGATACCTTCGTCACTAGTACAATAGGTATCGGGAGAAGAATAATTATGATTTTCATGATTGTCCATGCTTGTATCTTCTTGTATCATTTCATCCTCACCAATGGGAGAGATTATAAGATTTGAGATAAGCAATGTAATATTAAGGATTGTGTCAATGGTTTGATCCACTTGCTCTAAGATGTTCTCATAACTATGAAAGATAGTGGAAGGATGACTAACATGTTTCTTAATGACCTCATTTTTGTACTCTAAATTGAACTCATAAGAGGAGATGTTGTACTTATGCAATCCATTTTTAACCATATCAAAACCACATCTATTAAAAGGAAACATGCTATCCTAAAAAAGTAAGCTATCTAAAGTATACAATGCTTCAAGTAAAGTGCAATGCAATGACCTAAAGTGAAATGTGTAAATCCAATTTTCAAATTCAAAACAAGGTAATTTGTTGATGACACTATGAAACAATCTGAAAATGAAAGGTTGCAAATGTAAATTTGAAATTAAGAAATTCCATTCCAGAACCAAATTAAGCTAGATCTTATGGCATGCATGTAACATAAACTCAACCAGTTGGAATAGATAACTAATGACAACAAATAGAAGTGCAAAAACAAGGTTTTTAATGTTGTAAAAGGCAGTTTCAGGTTTGATCTGGGACTAATTCACCCAGAGGGGCGTATGAGTCCTAGTCAAGGTTTTTGGAGGGGTCAAATGCTAGAAAATGCACAACACAAAAGTCCCAAAAAGTAGGAAAAATAACCTGTACTAGGACTAAATCGCCCAAAGGGGCGTATGAGTCCTAGATTAGTGTTTTTTCACCAATTTCAACAAATTTTGAGTTTTTTCTATGTTTTCTAACTTGTATGCTATGTTGACTATTTACAATTGCAGAATTTCAATGAAATCAAATGATCTAAGATGAAAAAATGCAACCTATATGCACTTTTTCTAATGCAAATTTTTGAAACCCTAGATGCAAATTAACTAATGCAAAGCCTAATGAAAAGCTAATGTAAGCTATATCTAGGAATTTAATGCACTCTGAATCAGAAAATAAGGTGCTTGAAATGCTAGGTTCACCAAAATGAAAGGTGGAAAATAGTTGATTTATGGTTTAGGGCATAGAACAACAAGTTTTCTTACTCTTCTCATTCAAGGAAACCCTAGAGATCTCAATCCAAGGATGCAAAAGGGGCAAGATATCTTCAATAGGGATTTCCTAGGGTGTGATTAAGGACTAAAAGGGGGTTCACCACCAAGCTAGGGATTGAAAAGACAAGAAATGTAAATGGCATGCAAAGTACTATGCAAAACCTAACTAAATGACCTAGGAAATGAAACTGAAATGAAAAATAAAAGACTGAGAATGAACAGAGGTGCACCTAGAAGAATTATGAGGTTAAAAAAATCTCAAAAACCCTAAAAACCTATTGGTTTGTTCCCACTAGGACTCATATGCCATTCTAGGTGATCTAGCCCCAAACTAGGGTTTTTGTACCAAAACTGGAATCTGACAATGGTTGATCTGAATTCACTTAAATCTAGAAAATGAGTTGTACTGGGACTCATATGCCACAAGTGGTGTATCAATGCCACTCTACTTTTTTGGAAGTTCAAGACCTAAATCTACTCTCCTATCTCTACTCTTCCTTCCACACTTTGTTTCTAGGTTTGAAACCCTGATTTGTAACTTGTAGATGACTTTTCATGAAGATAGCAACCTTGTGAAAACTTGATAACTTTCTTCAACCTTGTAACTTAATCTTCAAAGTTCCTTCAAGCTCCAAGACACCTAGATCTACAATTAGACATGTAGAGAGAGAGAGAAAAAAATTGTTGATTGTTAGGAAATAGGGATTTACCTTGGTCAAACCCCCTTTAGGTAATTAAACCTTCTGATGAAACAATGAACTATGAAACATGAACAATAATACCTTGAAAGATGTCTTGAGATGTAAATCAACAATCTAACATGAAGTGGCTTTATAGAATGTAGATCTTGATCTTGAATTGGATATGAAACAATACTTGCAAATGGATCTTCAATGCTACATCACAACACTAGCTCAACAACATGCTTGATGCATTATGATCTTGACATGATGATGGATCTTGAATAGTTGCAACAAATGATGAAGAATTATACCCTTGAATGCCTTAGAAATGCTCTTGTAAACTCTCTTGACACTCTTGTGAATTCTTGGAATGCTTAACTCTTGATTTCTTAGGATGATATCATGAAGGCTTATGTGAAATAATTATTTGAGACCTTGTTTATATAGGAAATCCATCCAACTTACCATTTATTAGAACCTAGAAGCTGAAATTCATGAAATTTGAACTTAAAACCTTGATTTTCCACTCAAAACCCTAAAAAGGGGCCAAATGGGACTCATACACCACTTGTGGTGTATAGGTCCCATCTATATGGGACTCATACATCCAAGGTGGCATATGGGTCCCAACAATCCTTTTCAAGTGGAGGAAATGTCGGGGAGTTGAGAAATTAAGTATATTTATTGATCTTGTCAGGATTTCGATTGAAATAATCCTTGGGGTGCATAATATAGGGTCTTAGGGACCTATTAATGATGATATGAAGGTCATAAATGCAAGAGGGCCCAAAACTTAATGTAAAGGTGTAAATAAATACACTTTACATCACTAAATTAAGAAAAAATAGAGTCAATTTAGCTTAAAAGGGACCAAAACCTAATTTGAATGTGTAAAACACATTGCAACACTAGATCAAGGCAACATTAGGTCCATTTTAATGTTAATCATTCACATTAAGTGTGAAAACGAATTACATTTTTCTACACTACAAAACCAAAATATGTCCAACTTATTTAATTTGATTTTTGGACTTGACAATATTAAAATCACTCCAAAATATCCATCAAAATAAATCAACAACAATATTTGAAAAAAAATAAAACTTTTCTAGTTGGCTGGAAACCATGGATGCACCTGCATCAATTATTTTTGTAACAAGACATGATTCCATGTTAAGGGGGGTAGGAAGTGGAAGGGATTATGTGTTATTCAAGGAAACTAGATTGAATGAAGGTGAAAGAAAAAAATTGATAGGTTGGTGATACATAGATGGATATAATTGGTTCTTGAGAGGATGGTAGGGGATCTTGAGAGGGAGTGGGAGAAGTGTATCAATCTTGATATGGAAGGGGATCATGGGAGTAGTCAAATGGATGATTTTATCTTGATTTGGAGAGGAATTTATGGTAGAATAATTTTGAGCAAGTAATTATAATAGTTCTATTAACTTGGAGGATATGTGAGAGGATGAAGGTTTGAAATTGCTAGTAAAGAGTGGATGCATGGGATCTAAGAGTGGTGTACATGGATGGGGGAAGGATTTTTTATGCTTGAGTATGGAGGATGTAATGGATTGAATGAATCTAGTAGAGTTTGGATATGGTATATGAGTGATATAGAAAGGTAGGGCAACCTTATTTGTGTGTGGTGTTTGAGGATTCTTTAATAATAGTAATTGGATGAAATCATGAAAGTATGAAGATGAAGATGATTTTTGTTGGATTGGTATGGTGTGTGCGGAAAATATTTGGAGGATGGAGGGTTGGAATAGGAACTAGATGGAATATGATTGAGTTTGGGTGATTTACATTGAATTTTTTTGGGGATGAAGTATTATAATAGGAATTAGATTAAATAGGATTAGGTGTTGGTTTTGAATGAGGATGTGAAGTAGGTATAGGGATTTGGGATATGGATAGGTATTAAGGAGGATTGTGGATGGGTGATTGGTTTACATTATGAAAGGATGGGGAAGGATCAGTACTAGAGGATGGATTAGGACTAAGGGAAGAGTAGGGTCTAATATAAATTTGGAACCAATACTTAGAAGGTACTTAATAATGAAATATTTATCTTGGTTGAAGAGGTAGTATGTATAGTGTTTTTTATTGGGTATGGGGATGAGGGATTCTTGGCTTTGATGGATGGTAGATAGGGGAGCTAAAATTATTTCACAAAACTCCTATTACCATCATAGTGATCATATTTATGTTGGCCAATAAAACTGTTCTCATCATCATCAAAGATGGGAGAAGAAGCATGGAATGAAGACATGACATTATATTGTATTCGACTAGAATATGGGATTTTATGGAAGGGTTGGAAGTTAAAGTGTAAGAAATGAGAATAGAATGGAATGGAAGGCATGTGCACCAAGATGGGGCATAAAAAAGTGACCAAATACCGAAAAATGATCAAAATCCATTTTTGTTTTGAAAAAAAAAATGGAATTGTATTATGGATCAAAAAATCTGAGCCATAACACGAGTACATTATTTGAATAAAAAACACACACATTTTCATAAAAATAGAACTCGCACACATTTTTGTAGAAACAAAATGTGAATGCATTTCGTAAAAAAAAAATGTGCACACTTTTTTGTAGAAACAAAACATGCATGAATTTTTCTAAAAACAAAACACACGTGTTTTAATGATATATTTCTTTTAGAATAGCTCATTATATTAATCCCAATAAAGAGTTACAAAATTTCATATGTTATGAACATCATTCCCTCCCCAAATACAAAGTTTCACTCAAGTTGTGAGGCAGTAAGGAGATTCATGTTGTTGTTGATAAATTCTCTAAAATTGAAGAGGTTTTTCTTCTCAATCCCTTCCTTGTATAGCTGCAAGGCCTTTGTAGCAACACCTTTCCTATTCACAACAATAGCATCAAATATTACCATATTATCTAACCACTGGTCAACAAAACAAGGATTGAATCCATCTCATATTTGACCATATCAACAATGTCATGAGTGATCGGTTGATGGAAATATGATGATCCCACAATTAAGCTCCCCATCACTTGGATCAAATTTTTCATGAACCACAATGTCATCATGAGCGTGCCCATCCACCCAAGAGGAACTACCAACAATTTTTATTATCACCTTGATGCAAAGCATCTACCAAAAACAACCAACATCAAGGGTACTTTTGACCCAAACTCAAATGGAGAAGATCAAATTCAACAAGCACCAAAAACTTACTATTCATTTCACCAAAATCCATAAAATTTACTTGCCATTCTTAAAGCTACCAATCATCACAATCACCCAAATCAGTACTACAAACCCTTATCAGATTCAAATATACCTTTACCAACATCAAATTGATTGTACTTAACTCAAAACCTGATTAGAGAAACTAAACCATTCAACTCTTCCATATTCACCAATTCACTCTTCAATGAAACTTGCTTCTCATGGAAAAATAACAATAAATCATGCATACTCATTTCTAAACTATCATCAGACTCCCAAGACACTATTATCATCAAGTTTTTGACTAAAATAAACCAGTACACACACCAATGTTGATCCATCAGATCTTCTATCTTTTGCAGTCAAAACACCATTCTTGCACATAAGGTTCTCATTACTCAAGACATTAAATTCAACAAGATTTCCTTCTGGACCTCTTCCAAACATTTGAGACATCCTTGACAACATGAATTAGACAGTTTCTAACCAAAACCAATCATTCATATCACTGTTAGAACAAATTCACATTATTCTGCAGTCAAAGCATAACATTGCTTGTAGGTCACCAAACCCTTAAATCAGGTGGTTCTTCTTCATTAACTTCATATCTCCACTAACCCAATGCACATTCAGAAACCCATTTTAGTCTATTCTAACATGCTTCAAAAGAAATATCACTTTTTTTGGAAAATACATGCAAACCAATAGACTGTCTACAAGCAAAACTCACTTATTGGGTCAAAAATACAAAGCAACCACCCCTTAATAAAATTGAATCTACTAAATAACTCTAGGAAGCATTAAGATAGGTTACAAAACTTCCATAACACCAACTTTCAGGCACTAAAAGACCCACTTTTGCATCATATTATAAAACCCTTGATTGTAGGCTTGACAATTAAAAAAGAGTGAGGGTTTATTGAATAGAAACATTACTGACCTCAAAATTTCCTGCCACCTCCTCAAACATGTTAAAATTCCAAAACTTAATCTACCATCCTCAAGACCATACACATGTTGTTTCTCCTTTTTCATGATTGTAACCACCACTTTTCAAAGGAAAATACTATTTTTTTGTTAAAGACAACATCTAAACTTTTCTCCATTGCTTTCCCTACACCTGCACACTTCCAAAAACCAAAAATCATACTAAAAAAATCACAGTCCACCGATCAAACTACCTCCATTGATGGAATGGTGGTACAAAGCCTAAAAGACTCTCAAAACCCTATTTTTAAGGGTTACAATCAATTATAAGTAGGAAAACCTTCAACCACCCCTTTAATTCTAATTGATCTTCACAAACCACTTTATTTGAAGTGTCCCAACCTTAATAAAACAAAAAACAATATGTATCTCAATCTAAAAGTGTTCCATACCTAAGAATATGGAAAAACCACAAAGAAGGCATAGTTTCAAGAAAGCAAGGTACTTTTTATTACAAATTTGGTTACAAAATCCCAAGACTTTTTCCTCACCTTATACATGCTTTATATAGATGCTTACATCAGTTAAACTAACTGCCTATTCAACTCCATCAACCAATCTTTATATTTTCCTACTTGACTCTTCATATTCTTGCCCTTTTGCGCTTTTTGCATTTTTACATATTTGACAACTTTTGCAATTTTTGCAAGTTTTTCTCTTTCCAACTTTTTGACCATCTAGTGACCTATAAAAGACTCAAATACATTGAAATTAACCTTTGCATGACCCTTTTACATTGTTTTACAATTGAAAATTCAAATTTTTCATTTTTTCCTTTTGAAGGAATTCTGTGAACAAGGTGCTCTTGTACCATACAACCAACCAACAAAAACTTTCCAAGTCCCTTTGGAAACATGTTGTTGCATTTCATTCTACTTCTCAACTTGTCTTCAACTACTCCTTGAATCTTTTTCTTATCTTCATCTGGTTCCATCCTTTGCCTTCACCTTTGTCTTCATTTTTTCCTTCAGTTTTTCTTTTCCTTTTTCTTTCTCTTCCTCTGCTTATCGGGTTCACACGCATTCTTCTCATTCAAAAGGACACAGGACTGCCCTTTCACAACTCTCAACTTTCCACTAACCTTTTCTCAACCAAGGACAAAGGACTATCCTTTCACATTGCCTTCTTCCAAGCAATCTTTATTTTCTTTCCACAATTCATCCTTGACCTTCTCTAACCAATCATCTTTTCATCTACTCCCATCAGTGGAGTACTCTTTAGGTTGCAACCTCAAGTGCTTCTTCAGACAAGTATCTATCTTCTTTACTGCTCCACCACACCAACTCACCAACTTCTTTGCCTCACCTAGGTGTCTCCTCTTTTCTCTCCCTAGTCTCTTGGCAACCAACAACCAAGTTCTCTCTTAACCTGCACAAACACACCAACACACAACCACCAAAATATCTCTATAGCTTATATGGATCAATCACCTACAACAAACCAAAAAACCAACTTCAACAAAATACCAATTCAACAAATCCTCTGAATCAACTTGCTCTGATACCAACTAATGTAGAGAATCTGCCAAAAACAACCAACATCAAGGGTACTTCTGACCCAAACTCAAATGGAGAAGATCAAATTAAGCAATCACCAAAAATTTACTATTCATTTCATCAAAATCCATCAAATTTACTTGCCATTCTTAAGGATAGCAATCACCACAATCACCCAAATCAGTACTATAGACCATTATCAGATTCAAATATACCTTTACCAACATCAAATTGATTTTAATTAACTCAAAACCTTATTAGAGAAACTGAACCATTCAACTCTTCCATATCCACCAATTCACTCTTCAATGCAACTTGCTTCTCATGGAAAATAACAACAAATCATGCATACTCATTTCTAAACTATCATCAGACTCTCAAGACACTGTTATCATCAATTTTTTGACTAAAATAAACCATTACACACAGTTACCAATGTTGATCCATCAAATCTTCTATCTTTTGTAGTCAAATCACCATTCTTGCACATAAGGTTCTCATTGGTCAAGACATTAAATTCAACAAGATTGCTTTCTAGACCTCTTCCAAACATTTGAGACATCCTTGAAAACATTAATTAGAAAAATTCTAACCAAAACCAATCATTCAGATCACTGTTAGAACAAATTCACATTATTCTGCAGTCAAAGCATAACATTGCTTGTAGGTCACCAAACCCTTAAATTGGGTGGCTCTTCTTCATTCACTTCATATCTCCACCAACCCAATACACATTCAAAAACACATTTTAGTCTATTCTAACATGCTTCAAAAGCAATATCACTTGTTTTGGAAAATACATGCAAACCAATAGACTGTCTATAGGAAAAACTCACCTATTAGGTCAAAAATACAAAGCAACCACCCCTTAATCAAATTGAATCTACCAAATAACTCTGAGCAGCATTAAGATAGGTTCCAAAACTTCCATAACACAAAATTTCAAGCACTAAAAGACCCACTTTTGCATCATATTATAAAACCCTTGATTGTAGGCTTGACAATACAAAAAGAGTGAGAATTTATTGAATAGAAACATTGAAAACCTCAAAATTACCTTCCACCTCCTCAAACATGTTAAAATATACCTGCCCAAACTTATTCTACCATCCTTAATCCCATACACATGTTTTTTCTCCTTTTTCATGATTGTAACCACCACTTTTCAAAGGAAAATATTGAATTTCTATTAAAGACAACATCTAAACTTTGCTCCATTGCTTCCCCTTCACTTGCACACTTTCAAAAACCAAAAAGCATCATAAAAGAATCCCATTTCATTGATCAAACTATCTCCATTGGTGGAATGGTGGTACAAAGTTTAAAATACTCTTGAAACCCTATTTTTAAGGGTTACAATCAATTATAAGTAGGAAAACCTGCAACCAGCCCTTCAATTCTAATTGATCTTCACAAACCACTTTATTTGAAGTGTCCCAACCTTAATCAAACATAAAAAATTAAGTATCTCAATATAAAAGTGTTGTATAGGCCTAAGAATATGGAAAAACCACAAAGAAGGTGTAGTTTCAAGAAAGCAAGGTACTTTTTTTTACAAATTTGGTTACAAAATCCCAAGACTACCTTTTTCCTTTCCTCATACATGCTTTATATAGATTCTTACATCAGTTAAACTAACTTCCTATTCAACTCCATTGACCACCCTTTCTATTTTCCTACTTGACTCTTCATATTCTTGCCTTTTTGCTCTTTTTGCATTTTTACATATTTGACAACTTTTGCAATTTTTGCGAGTTTTTCTTTTTCCAACTTTTTGACCACCTAGTGACCTATAAAAGACTCAAATACATTGAAATTAACCTTTTCATGACCCTTTTACATTGTTTTACAATTGAAAATTCAAATTTTGTAATTTTTCCTTTTAAAGGCATTTTGTGAACAAGGTGCTCCTGCACAACACCTCTCGAGACTTTTGATTTGATTATCTACTATATCCTCTTGCAGTGCATCCTCCCCTTCTTTCTCATCTTGATCATCTTCTACCATGACCTCTTGACAAGCGTAGGCATATTCAACACCAAAGACAATTATTCTCACCATGGTATGCACACTTCATAAAAAGGGAAACATGGTGAGTACACTTCACATGGCTGACAATAAATAGAGAGGCATTTGTAATGTCTTTCATCTTGGCCACAACAAACGACTCATCCTACTAGTTGTGGGTGTATGCAAAGACCAAATCAAATCTTGAAGAGGACTTGATCAGTAGAGCTTATTTTCATTTATCCATTGTATTGCAGATCTCCATGTTTTTAGTAGTGCTTCCATGTTTGAAAAGCCCAGGGAAGTCAAAGTTTTGTAAATAAAAATTTGGATTGTTACTAGTACAATTAATGAATTTAAAACCAGAAATGTGATCGAAATATTACTGGTACAATCAAATTGTTACATTTTCAAAAGTACACAAATGTCTCCACCATCCACCCAAACATACCAAATGATATTTCCATAATCTGAGCATTTAATGGACACTTGATCACCGTACCATCAATAGACCTCTACTAACCATATCTATATTGGATTCTTTAATACATGGAGAATGACAATCTAATTCCATTTTCACTTGTAAAGATTAAGCCGATCTTGTTGTATAGATTTGGCTAGGCTGAGGTCACATCAGATATCTATTTTTAGTTATCAACAACATTTATCTCTACCCTAATATTTCTCTCCTCACACAATTTAGTGATTTAAACTTCATAAAATCTATATGTGTTTTTAACTTAACAAAAATATACGTGTTTTATTTAGTTTTGAGTTTTCATGATGCATTTACCTTTACAAAACATGTATGTGATTTTAACTTAACAAAATGCATACATGTTTTATTTAGTTTTGAGTTATTTACCATTACAATACACCTATGTGCTTTTAACTTACCAAAATGTGAACATGTTTTTCTTAGATTTGGCCAATAGGTTCAACCCTTAACCATATACTCAACCCTATACCCTGTACCCTCAACCCTAGGCCCTAAATCCTATAGGCTAAATTCTCAACCCTATACCATAGACCCTTTTGACCCTAAACCCTATCCCTCAATCTTGGGCCCTAAGGCCTACATGATAAACCTCAACCATATAAACTTATTACTAAACCCTATATCATATACCCTCAACCCTAAACCATATCCCTCAACCCTAGGCCCTAAATCCTATAGGGTGAACCCTTGATCCCCCATACACTCAATCCTAAAAGCTATACCCTCAACCCTATACCATATATCATATACCCTCAACCCTAAACCCTACACTCAACCCTAGGTTGTAAATCCTATACACTCAAACCTAAAATAAGTACCTTCAAACCTCAAGGTGTCTATATACCTTGTATATTTTATTCATTAGATTCTCATTCTTGTGTTCATGTTTCACCAAGCTAGTGCCAACAACAAAATTTGTTAGCCCCCTGAAATTCCAATTATCCTTACTATCCCTTATCATAGGAATCTTAGGATCTATGCCATCAATATTTGGACTTCATAGGATATATCATTCCTCAGGTTATCAGACCACATCAACCCACCTATCATCCTTATGGAAAATGATATCATGTTGTGCTTTGACTGGTAGAAATAGGGGCATGTCTTAGCTTTTGGTGATCATGTTTACTTGATTGTCTAGTGTTGTACCCACCAAGATTCATTATGATCTTGTATTACACTAGGGAATCCCCTTATGATTTTTTTTTTACAACATCAACCCCTCTAAAGCCCTTCATGACTTTGTAGGATGTTGGAACAACCTATGTGTTTTTTGTGTCAGTCCTATGCATGTGATACATAATCACCTTGGTTCCTCGTACCCTAGTACATAGTATCACACGCATTATCAATTTAAGTGCTCTCTATATTGCAATTCACTTATTGCATTCCAAATACATCTAATTCCATCCCATCCCTTATTTCTTTTCACCATCATTTTTCTCTTTCGTATTAATCATGGATTGTATGTGCACATTCATTCTCTATTTCTTCCATATGTCTCTAAATTCAATGTATTAAGATGTCACCTAGTCTTCATGTCCATCCAACTTATCTCATCATTGAATTTTCATCTTAAGTCTTTATGTTTGTTATTCTAAGCATCTTCTCATCATTGCATTTTCATCTTAACTGTAAATATATTTGTTATTCTAAGTAAGAGAAAGAGAGATAGTGAGATAGAGAGAGGTGAGATAGAGATATGAGAGATCTACATAGGGAGGGAGGGAGAGATAGATAAGGAGGGATGAGGAGAGAGGTAGGAAGGGAGATAAATAGAAAGCTAAGATAGATATATCTAGGTAGATAGTGGAGAGAGATATGTTAGATAGGCTATTCCTTATAACCTATTGGATGAACCTGTGACCCTATACACTCCTAAATGATATACCCTAAACCTTATACATTATATTATATACCCTTACTCTAAACACTACACTCAGCCTTAGGTCGTAAAACCTATATACTCTACTCTAAACCTTATACCTTCAACCCTCAAGGTTCTTATACCCTCATTTTAGTCAAAAATGGTTATTTTGCTTCTGCTTCTCCTCCAACTAATCCATTTGAAATTAGGTTATATGAGAACAATGCCAAGACCAAAAATGATATCTTGTGTGGGTTGGCTGATTCAAAACTTTTGAAGGTGGCGAGTTGCAATTTTACTAAGGATGTATGTGGAAAACTTAGCAACATCTATGAAGGAGATACCAAAGTAAATCAATCCAAGATGTATATTTTCAAGAGCAGATTTGAGACCCTAAGGATGATAGAGGATGAAGATATTACTAGTTATATGCTATGGGTACATGAATTTGTTACTGGAATCATAGGTCTTGGTGGAGAATTAAAAGAAGATGAGATTGTGAAAAAGGTTTTGAGATCTCTCCCAAAATCCTATAGTCATAAGGTGTCTTCAATTGAAGAGTCTAAAGATTTGGATCAATATGTAGTAGATGAAATGTTTGGTGTTGTAACTAGCTTTGAAATGAGAAAATTTGATAAAGATGTTCTAAAGAAAGAAACAACATTCAAGGAAAATAAAAATATAGAAGATGAATCTATTGATCAGAATGATGAATTTGATGAAGCTGAAGCAAACTTTGTAAGAATATTGAATAAATGAACTAGAAAATACAAAGGTAAGTGACCTTTCAAGTGTTTTAATTGTGGAAGGATTGGTCATTTTACATCTAAATGTCCTTATAAAGAATCTAATATTAGAAATAAATGGAATAAGTTTAAAAGATGTTTTTGTTCCAAGGAAAGTAGTTGTTCCTCAAAAGATTATGATAATGATTCAAATGATGAAACTCTACTCATGGCTTTGAAATACAAAGAGATCAATATTGGAGAATGTAAGAGGTCTAGTACCTTGCATGCCGATAAGATTAATTAAAGATCAATGGTATTATGGACTATTTTTCATGCAAAGGAAGAAGCAAATGCCTAGGTGATTGATAGTGGTTTCTCTCACCACATTACTAGTGATAAGAGGAGGTTCATCAATCTCAAGAAGGTCAATGATGTAGCTTTTAAGTTTGGTGGTGATGAGTTAGCATAAATTTATGGAAAGGGTGCAATAACAATTGATAGAAATAATAATATTGAGGATATTCTCTATGTCAAGGGTCTAAAGCATAATCTTCTAAGTATCAATCAAATGTGCAACAAACGGTAAAATCTTACTTTTAATTGTAATGGTTGTGAGATTAGGAAAGAAAGGTCAAAAAGATTAGTTGTTGACGGAACAAGGACAAGTGGAAATTTCTATCATCTAATGGAGGCTAATTGAAGAATATTCTTATTGGCTCAGTCTAGAGAATGTTGGTTGTGGCACAAAGGGATGGGGCACATCAATTTTGACAATATGGTGAATATTTTTTCATCTCATGCTATAAGAGACATGCCTAAGAAAACCAATCCCACAAAAAAACTATGTAAAGAATGTCAAATCAGAAAGAAGAAAAGGACAAGTTTCAAAAGAAAGGAATGTTCTACTTTAATGCCACTAGAGATGATTCATACTGACCTATATGGACCTAAAAGACCAAGAATTCAACAAGATGAAAAGTATTTCATGTTTCTTATAGATGATTACACTAGAATGACTTGGGTTACATTCTTAAGATAGATCAAAATCTTTTTATATGTTTAAAATCTTCAAAGAAAAAGTAGAGAATGAGATGGATATTAAGATCAAATGCTTAAGTTTAGATGGAGGAGGTGAATTTACTTCAAATAAATTTGAAAGGTTTTATTAAGATCATGGTATTAGGAGAAATTTGTCTACTCCTAGAACCCCTCAATAGAATGGGGTTGTGGAAAGAAAAAATAGAACAATGCAAGAAATGGCTAGGACTAAGCAATTCACACTAATGTCTATCTTCTTAACAAAGTGAAGTTGAGGGTCAATAGCAATAAGGCCCCCATGAGTTATGGTATGGAAGTCCCCCTACTGTTAGATAATTCATAATTTTTGATAGAAAATTTTATATCAGAAGAGATGAAGGAGACCTTGGAAAGCTTGACTCAAGGTGTGATGAAGGAGTCTTTCTCGGCTACTCAACTAGGAGAAAGGCTTATAGATGCTACAATAATAGATTGGGAAGGATGATTGAAAGTAAAAATATTAAGGTAGATGAATACTCGTGTTAGATATCACAAGAACAAGAGGTTTTTGGATTTGATATACCTCCTTGAATTACAGAAGAAGAAGAAGAAGAAGAAGAGAAAGAAGAGAAGAAACTAGAACTAGTGAAGGATTCTAAGACTCCATCAAAGTATTTGCAAGGAAGCATTCATCAAATCATATCATTGAAGATAAGAATGGAATGCTAACCAGTGGAAGGCTTCCAAGGGAAATTGAGCAAGTAAATTTTTGTTTACTATCAAAGGTTGAGTCCAACAAATTTGTCAATGCTAGCAAAGATGATGGTTGGATAAAGGATATTGAAAAATAAATGGATCAGATAGAGAAGAATTAGACTTGGGAATTGGTCCATAGACCTACTGATAAGAATTTGATTGGAACTAAGTGGTTGTATCAGAAAATTTGAATGAATATATGGTGAAGTTGTAAGAAAAAAGGCCAGATTGGTTTGTAAAGGTTGTTCACAAGTTGAAGGCATTGATTTTGGGGAGAGCTTTGCATTGGTAGCTAAAATGGAGGCAATAAGGAAATTTCTTGCTTTTGTGGCTCATAATAACTTCAAGGTTTATAAGATGGATGTCAAATCTACCTTATTGAATGGTGATCTATAAGAAGAGGTATATATTGAGCAACTAGATGGTTTCTAGTTATCAAAAGATCCAAACATGGTGTGCAGACTTAAGAAAGATTTGTATGGTCTCAAGCAAGCTTCCAGAGCATGGTATGCTTGGTTGAATAAGTATTTACTTCAGAAGGGTTTTAAGAAAGGTACTGTAGATAGCAATCTTTACATTAAGGTTCAAGAAGATGAGTTATTAATTGTGGTTGTATGTGTTGATGACATCATCTTTGGTGAAGATGATGGTATGTGTAAGAAGTTTGTAGAAAAGATGTAGAAATAATTTGAGATGTATATGATTAGTGAGTTTTCTTTCTTCCTTGGACTTCAAATTGTTTAGCAAGATGGTGGTGTCTTTATTTATCAAGATAAGTATGTAAATGAGATATTTAAAAAGTTTGGAATGGAATATTTCAAACCTATAGGCACTGCTATGGTGATTGGTTGTCACTTGAGAAAATATGAGATTCTCTAGAACTTGATCAGACTCTATATAGGTCTATAATTGGAGGTTTTTTGTACTTGACTTCTTATAGAACTTATATAATGCATGTAGTATGTTTGGCTTCCAGATTTCAAGCTAATCTTAAGCAATCTCATGAGAAAGTAAGGAAAAGAATATTTAGATATTTGAAAGGAACTCTTGATTATGGTTTATGGCATAAGAAGGATAATAATTTTTCTTTAAATGCTTATATTGATGCTAACTGGTTATGATGTGTGGATGATCAAAGAAGTACAAGTGGTAGTGCATTTTTCTTGGGAGACTTGGTCTCTTGGTCCAGTAAGGACTTAGTGTCCTTATCTACAATAGAAGCTGAATATAATTTCCACAACATCTTGCAACACCTAGGTGCTTTGGATGAAGCACACCTTGAAAGATGTGAAGGTGGTGTATGATGATCCCATTCCTATATTATGTGATAATACCAGTGCAATTAATATTTTTAAGAACCTAATAATAAATTCAATAACTAAACACATTTCTATCTGGTATCACTTTCTAAGAGAGAAGGTTGCAAAGCATGAAGTTGGATTGGAGTATGTGCCTACCAAGGATCATATTGTATACATTTTCACTAAGGAACTTTCAAAGGATACTTTTGAGTATCTTTGGGAGAAGTTAGGGGATATTTCCCCTCCTTGTTCTAACTAGATGCATAATTGGTGCATCTGCCTAGGGGGAGTAATTCAAGGCATATCTTTATGCCTGGACTAATGGTGGATTCCTCTTAGGGGAGCCAGTAATAGTTGTTGATGATAAGGGGGATCATGTTAGTTGCTTCAAGGAGCATATGTACATCAAAGGGGGAGAAACTTGAAGAGGAGTGTGATCCTTAGTGGGATTTGGTATGATTTTTTGTAGAAGTTATATAGTTATTGGTCAAGGGAGAGAATGTGTTGTTGTTTCAATTGAAGATCTTTTTCCCTTTTTCCTTGAAGTTAGAAAATGTGTTGTTCTGTGTAAATATGTGTGGCCCTTTGTCCTTGATGTCAAAGGGGGAGAGTAAGAAAGTGTGTGTTTCCATAAATTCCAAAGGGGGATATTGATGGTAGTAGTTGTGATTGATGTCAACACTTGGTGAATTATTTGTTGTTTTCATTTATGTCAGTTGTTGAGAAGTAGAGGTGATTGTTGGAATTTGATGTCTTTGATGTCAATACTTGGTAAAATTAAGGATATTTTTGTTTCTTGGTAGTATTTGTCACTATTGACAACATTCAGTTTGGGATAAAATTATTGCATGATGGTGTTGTTGAAGTTCATGGTTGAATTTCATGCCTTGTCTGATGATAATGAAAGCAGTATTAAGTATGGTTGATGTCAACAAAGTTGATTTTATAATGATATATTAAGATGAGGATTAGAAGTGATGTTGATGTTGGAGATATGTTGTAGATGATCAATAATAAGTTGTATGCTCTATCTTGTTGTTCTTGATGAAGCATATGTTGTTGAAAGAAAGTTTTGGCCTCCATAAGTTGTTGAAACTTTTTGTTCTTGGTAGCTAATGAGAAAATTGTTTTGGAGAATGATCTACATTCCTTCATTGTTGAACATATGGTCTTGCAATTTGGGATTCAAATTTTCTATTATGTGGATGTTGTACTCCTATCTTTTTAGGTCACCAATGTTGCTGAGGAGGTTTATGTGAATTGCATAAGGTTGTCAGTGTTGTTGGTTGTCTGGACTAGTCTGGAAAATACTTCACATTTTTTTCATTGATGTATTTACTCTTGTGTCTTGGTGAATGTGTTCTCAATGTATATGTAGTGTCTTAGTTCCAATTTCATCAGTTGAAGTGGCCTGCAAGTTGTTTTGTTAATGTTATATCTCATGGTTATGTATTTTATGTTTCTAGGAGGAAGTGTTTTGTTCTTGTTTGGTTTGTGGTAGCTGTTGGTGGCATGATAGCATGAAATAATTGTTTAGAAGTGTTTTAGGATGTTCAAGGAACATCTCTTTGTGATCCACACATCAATGGTTGATCTCTTTTGGTGTTGCATTGTGTTTGAGTTGGTCTTATGGGTAATTTGTGGATATCTAACTGGAAAGGCTTGTCATCTTGCTTGTGCTATGTGCTTGAGGGTTTGCACTAGCTTATGAAATTTTTTTAAGGTGGATTTGGGTCCTAACATATCTTGGTTAGAATCACATTGAGTGAATTCAAATGGAAGTATGTTTTTGGGCCAACTAGTTATGTGCTTCATGCTTCATCTACACATTCCATTTTATTGTCTCTGGTTGATGTGCACCAATGTGTGAATTATTTGGGATCACATTGGAAGATGCAATAAAAAAAATTTGTCCTCTTTATCCCTTGGATAGTACTGCACTATGTTTTTATGGATGGCTTGTTGAAATCATCATTTATCCTTCTTCTAGTTGACCCAATTGATGTCATGTGATGTTGAGGAGGATATAAATATAAGATCAAACTAGTTGCAAAGTGGAAGAGTGTGAGTATGGAATATAATTGAATATTTCACAGAGAAAGTGTGTGGAAGATAGATCAAATGTTCTTAAATGCCTCAGTCAACAAACTGTATTGTTGACATGTTTTTGTAAATTTTAAATATCCTTGTATCCTACTCTGAGATAGTGAATCTCATCAAGTCCTTGTATCTTTCCCCTAGAGTTGTGTGTGCTTCAATTCTTCAAGGCCCTTGTATCTTTCTCTAAGGTTGTGTGCCCTAGCCTACAATTCCTTGGTAGTAAGCCTAATTGTAATTTTGTAAGCAGGGAGTTTATATATTGTGAGTTAACTCTCACTGTGGGTTTTCTCTTATTGGGTTTTCCACATAAGTTTTATGTTATCTTGTTGATGTGTGTTCCTTATTTTATCTTCATTGATGATCTGATCTACTTAAGGATATAATTTTTGTATATTTCATTGCAGAGGGTTTTCTAAAAATTTTAAGGGGTTAAATTATTATAGCATTCATTATTGTTGATTTGTTTAAAAGTTTTTGTTTTGAAGTTTGATCTATTTTAAAGAGTTTAAGATCTAGAGGGGTTTAAGTTTTTGCTGATATTAATTCACCCCCCTCTCACTATCTAGTGTTCTCAGCATTTCCTACCTTAATAAATCTCAAATTAAAAATATATAATTAAGGTCATGTCATCTTTAAGATTAGAGGAACTTTCTACACATACATAATCTAAGGACCCATTTTATTTTCCACCACTTGAAATTGAGGAAATAATTCTACAAGGACATGAAACAACGATACATTTCATTAAGGATAAATTGTATGACCCATTTGCAAAATCCTTCAATGAGGGTTTGAATAGATTTAATAATGTTTTTTTATCAAAATTGAAGTCCCAACAAAATCACCAAGGTGGGTACAACCTTAATAAACCAAATCAATGAATAGGAGAACATTTTTAAGGTCAACAATTATACCTACCAAGAATAAACATTCATGAATTTGATGGTAGAAATGCAATTTAATGGATAAGCCTCATAGAACAATAACCTAAAATTCACAATATAAAAAATAATTCCATGGTTGACATAGCTTTACTATATTTAGAAATAAGACCTTACCAATGGTACCAATGGAAGATGAGTGACAGACAAGGATAAATGTTTAGTTGGAAAAAATTTAGTAAAGAATTAGCAACCTTCCATGAGAAACCATGCATTGAAAGATATTTTACACAACTAAAAAATTTTAAAAATAATTTTTGTAGTTGAATATGATGTTGAGAATTTGAGATTGGAACTTCAAGCTCCTGATATGACACCTTACCAAAGGCTACAATTGTACATCAATGGAATTAGGGACCAAATTCAACATGATGTTTATTTGTTGGAACCTTGTACAACTAGGAAGATGTGCAACAAGCATTGCTTATTGAGAAAAAAAACACCATCAAAGGTGAAACCATGAGAGTAACTAACAAAAATGTGACTAATCCTACTAGAAAAAACATGGAAAAATTATTTAACCTAAGAGAAAGTAGAAATATCTCTCCTCAACAAGAGATAGAGAAAAGAGAAAAAGGAATATGTGATAGATAATTGTCAAGGAGTCATAACTTTCATAGTAGTGCTTGAAAAACAATGAGGTTGAAGAAGAGGGAGAAGTACCTATGAAAGAACCAAACACAAAACTTAAGAATGAGGATTCCAAGTAAAAAGAAAGCACTACTATCTCCCTATCTATGCATTGAATGGCAAAAATGCACTACTAGAAGATGAGCTAATGAGATCATTTGTTTTGTTTACCCAGTCTCTAATTTTCAAGTCATGATAGATGATCAGAAATAACTATCTTGTGCTGGTAAATGCCATCATATGAAACACTCAATGGGAAATTATCAATTAGATTCATAATTTTTTCTATCCCTTGTAAAGAGTGGATGTATTTTTGGGTGTGCAATGGCTTAAACAATTAGGAACAATATCCTTCTATTTTCAAGACTTATCCATAGCTTTTAGGATACAAGGGAAAAAGTATGAATTTTTGGGAATAAAATCACCACCAAGTGAAATCATTAGCTCCCATAGGATGGATAAATTACTCAATATATGTTCCTTTATTACAGGGGCACAATTATATTTTATAGAAACATGAGATATGATAACTCATTGATATAATGTGTAATTTTTTTGTTTTTGTAGAAATTTATTGATAAACTCCCAGAAGGGGATAAAGTTGAGGTGTTGGATCCATTTGATGGTGTTGTTGTGGGAATTGGGCAGATTCACTCACTATTTATTATACATGGATTCAAATTCAAAGGAATAGGAGATGGAAATGTAAGGATTTTAAAAGTCACAAGTAGCATACCCCTTGCTTATGAAGACAAAATAGATAGAGTTGTTTGTTTGAAAGAGAAAGAAGGGCACACAATGGCCACTAAAATATTTGAAAAAAATGACATAGTTGATGTTTATCATGTACTAGCTATTAGATAGCTTGCCCACTCCTTTATGCAACAATTTGAATGTGTTGCTTAGGGATCTTAGTGTTTTTTGTCTATTTTGGAGCTATATAAGCAAAAAAAAGGCATTGTAACTCAATTTTCCCAGTCACAACATTGAGAAACACACTTTGTAACACATTTTTTAAAGCAAAGACACATATTTGTGTCTTGTATCTACTATAAGAACACATTTTCTCAATAAAATTTTAGTATTTTTCCTTCTTAATAGTTGTTTCATTATGTGCAAATGAATGATTTTTTTTTTTGTGATTTTATATGTTTAAACCTCAATTAAAGCATTGTCTCATTTCTAGCACTTATAGGCAGAAACTAGTGAACAAAAACAATTAAAAAAACTACCAATTGAATAAATATACTACCAACTGACAAAAATCAGTGAATAAATATGACTAAATATAATTATTATGCAATTAATAAATAATGTATCAATATACTACCAGTTGATAGAAATCAGTGAACAAAAAAAATTAAATAAACTACCAAATTGATCAAAATGATGATTAAAATTAATGAATAAATACACTACCAATGGATGGAAATCAGTGAATAAAAATGACTAAATAAGTGACCAATTAACAACAATGAATGACTAAATTAACGACTAAATATACCAGTGAATAAAAAATGACTAAATAAGTGACTAGATTAGAGCAATCAATGACTAAATTAGCGACTAAATAAGTGACTAGTTAAATATATAAGTGAATAAAAAATGACTAAATAAGTGACCAAATTACAACAAGAAATGACTAAATCAACGACTAAATATATCAATGAATAAAAAATGACTAAATAAGTGACCAGATTACAACAATCAATGACTAATTCAAAGACTAAATATACTACCAAATCGATCAATTAAAACAACCAATAAATGACTAAATGGTTTAGTCATCAATTTGATCGCATTATAAATGACTGGCAATAAACTACTAATGGTCACATGATCATGTTTGGTAATTTATATGTAGTTTTTAGTATTTTTTTAATCATATATTATCATTTATGTACTAGTGGTATTACTATCTCATAACCCATGTGACTTAAGATTTAATCAAATATTTCAAATGAGATATGACCGATAAGACTAGGATGTTGGGGCTGATTGACACACAGTGTTAATGGCATGAGTTGTTACTTAAAGGACCAAAAATGAGCAGTAACAAGTCAATAGTCGAACATAAGAAAAAGCTAAGGCAAAAAGGAATTTCAAGGATCAAGGATTAGGAGGAAGGCTTACTTCCTACGATGAAAAGATGGAAAGTGGTAAGAGGGAAGATTGAACCCCAAAGTTTGACAAACCAAGAATCGGATAAGTCTTGAAATTCCTTTGATTGGGATTTGGAGGTCAAATGGTAGGCTTGATGCTTACCAAAGGAAGTGATAAGGGTTAAATGCTAAGGTCGATGGCTGAAACCCAAAAAAATTAGTAGAAAATGGAAGGTAAAGAAGAAGAAGTGGGAGCAATGAAGAAGGCATGCAAGTATCAAGGGAAGTGAAAACCCAAAGGCCTAAAACTTCAAGACTTAGCCAATTTTGGACCTTTCAAGGATAATTCATGTAAGCTAGCCCATGTAAGATCTCTTAGATCAGTTATCAATTATGGGTCATCAAAGGCTGGCATGAAATGCCAATAGGGATATTGTTGGCAGTTATTGTCATTGATGTCAACACTTGAGGAGAATTATGTAAGATGGTTGGCAATGGTTGTTATTGATGTCAACACTATTATTTGGTTGTCTTTGGTGTCAACACTTGAGGAGACTATTGGAAGTTGTTGTCATTGATGTCAACACTAATTTTTGGTTATCTTTGGTATCAACACTTGATGAAGATTGTTATATGTTTGGAAATGGTTGATGAGCTTGTTGTCAATGGCTGATCACAACACTTGATGAATTGTTTGTGGTTGTCACTATTGTGTGCACTTGAGAAGTGCAGATAATTGTTGGTATTGATTTTAATTATTGAAAACATTTAGTTTGGGCCAACATTGATGTATGGTGTTGTTTTTGAAGTTCATGGTTGGATATCATGCCTTATCTATTGATAATCAAAGAAGTATTGAGTATAGTTGATGTCAGCAAAGTTGATTTCATAATGATATATTATGACGAGCATTAGAAGTGTTTTTGATAGTGGAGAGATTTTGTTGAAAGTCTATAGTATGTCTTATCCTCTCTCCTAATGTTCCTAATGAAGCAAGTGCTTCTGGAAGAAAGTTATGGCCTCCACAAGTTGGTTAAGTGTTCCTGGTTCAAGAATCTATATTGAAATTTGTTTGGTATAATTCTCTACATTCCTCCATTGTTGAAGATATGGTCTTATAATTTGGGATACAAATTTAGTGTTTTGTGGATGTTGCACTCCTATATTTTTAGGTCACCATTGTTACCGAGGAGATTTTTGTGAATTGCATAAGGTTAGCAGTGTTGTTGGTTGTCTAGAATGGTCTAAAAGATGCTTTGCATTTCTCCACATTAATGTATCTATTCTTGCAGCTTGGTGAATGTGTTCTCAACATTTGTGTAGTGTGTCAATTCCAATTTCATGTGTTGAAGTGGTCCATATGTTGATTTGTTAATGTTATATATCATGACTAATCATTATGTGTTTCTAGTATGAAACATTTTCTTCATATTTGGTTTGCAGTGGTTGCTAGTGGCATGACAGTATGAATAAGTTTATGGAAGTGTTGTTGGATGTTCAAGTAACATATCCATGTGATCTACATGTTGTTTATTAGCCTCTTTGGTGTTGCATTGTGTCTTGAGTTGGATTTCTGAGTTATTTTTGGATATCTGGCCGACAAGGCTCATCCTTTTTTATTATGTCATGAACTTGGGAGTTTATGCCAGCAATTGAAGATGTGTTATGTTAGATTTGGCTCTTGGTCTATCTTGGTTAGAACTTCCTTGAGTGAATTCAATTGGAAGAATTTTTTTGAGCCGATTGGTTATGTGTTTCACATTTCATCTACATGTTTCCTTGATGTCAACTTAGATTGATGTGCGCTAGCATGTGGATTATTTTAGATCACATTAAAATATGTATTAAGTTTTATTTTGGTCTTCTCTATCCTTGGGATAGGACTAAATTATGTTTTGGTGGCCAATTTGTTGAATTCATTGTTTATCTTCGTCTTGGCCAACCTAATTGAAGTTTTGAAGTGTTGTGATGGATATAAATTCAAGATCTTTTTGGATGAAATTGTTTAGAGAAATGTACAAGTGTGAAAAAATGATTTTGTGGAATGTATTGAAGATCTAGCAAAGTTAGTGCTACATTGTGAAGAGTATAGATCAGATGAGCCTTAAAGCCTTAGTCAACAAAGTGTTATGTTTATAAATATTGTAATTCTTCTATAAACATGTGTATCCTACTCTGAGATAGTGAATCTCATCGGGTCCTTGTATCTTACCCCTAAAGTTGTTTTAGCTTTAGTTCCACAAGTCCTTTGTATCTTCCTCTAAGGTAGTGTGCCTTAGTTTGCAAGTCCTTTTGGCAATGAGCCTTTATATTGTGAGTTAACTCCCATCATGGTTTTTCCCTCATTGATTTTTCCACATAAATTTGATGTTCTCTGGTGCATGTGTGGTATTTGCTTCATCTTTCCTTGCTGTTGATTTGGTTAGAAGTAGAATCATTATATCTTTCATTACTAAATATTGTTAAAGTTATTAAAGATTCAAACTACTATATCCTTCTTTGTAATTGTTTTTTTTAAAGGTTTTGAACTGATAAAGAATTTTGTAGTGTACTAAAGAGTTTCTAAGTTCTATAAAGTTATAAGTTTTTGATAAGGTTGATTCACCCCCCCCTCAGTCTTGGGTGTGTCTAACACACATATCAATCAAGTATCACTTTTTGAGAGAATATTTGAAGTTTGAGTATGTATCTACAAAGGATCAGGTTGGAGATATTTTCACAAAGGAATTTTTAAAGGATACATTTGAATATCTCAGATAGAAGTTAGGGTTAATTTCCCTTCCTTCTTCATGCTAGATATATAGTTGTTTCATTTGTCCATGGGAGCAATTCAAGTCCAACATTTATTCTTGGAGAAATGGTGGCTACCTCTCAATGGGAGCCTATGTAGGGAGAGAAAAAAATTCTTTCCCTTTTCTATTGATGTCAAAGGGGGAGAGTCTATTGGTTTTTCTATCAATGAAAAAGAGGGAGATTGTTGCAGTTTGGTTGTCATTGATGTCAAAATTTCTATTAAGAGTTACATTTTGGAATTTTGGTTTCTAGAGCTTCTATGAAATGCTCCACATTTCTCCACTAATGATGGCTTCCTACTACAGTTTGGAGGATATCCATCTGTTGTGTCAAGTCATGTGTATCCAAGTTTCAAATCATTTGAGTTATTAAAAAGGTGTTTTTGAGAGTGGAAAATTGAAAACTATGTTGATTCCATGAGGATGTTCTTAGATGTATAAAGGATGGCTCTGCATATCTCTGCACTTGAATGCATGGTTGTGTGGATCAAAATTTAAGCTCATTGAGATGTGAAGGTGTTATATCCAAATTTCCATGTCAATATTCCTTTCGTAGAGAAAGAAGTGACAATGTATCAGACAAATTTTTTTGAAGACTGGTTTCAATTTCTGTTGGCTTGCATTAGCTTGTTGTTGCATGAAGTTGTGAAAGGGTTTATGAGAGTGTTTGTGAATATCATGTGATGCTTGTTGATGTTTCACATAGTGGTTTTTGGCTTCTCTAGTATAGGCTATGGTCTAGATTCAATTTTTTGTTTGTGTATGCCTTTACTAAGGCCAACTAAGGTATGTTGATGGTGAACAACAAAAGCTCAAGATTGTGTGGAGCTTAAGGAGTTTTTGAAGGTGTTGTATGTGTTGACCTCCTTTAATGGTTTAATAACTAAGCCCTTAGAGCTGTAACTTAGAGATTGAACATCTACACTAAGTATCTATCTCAATCATCATGAAGGTGCATTTCAATTGTCAACCCAGGGACGTAAACTTGAAATGGGTCAGCACTGTATGTGCACTAGGACTTCATTGCAATCATTCATAAACTAGGAAAGAAACAATGTTGGAAATAAAATGCTGGGAGGAAATTAACTTAAACATTGAGCATAAATCAACATTTGCACTAAGCATTAACAACCAAACTGGAAATGAAAAACAAAAATGGCAATCTCAACAAACAGACAAGAACTACTTTGTCTACCTTGGCTACAGGAATAGTCATAAAATGGAATTTCAATGGCTGTAGGAAAAAATAACTACTAAAATTGAAACTAACTACTAAGCAAAAAATAACTTCTAACTAGATAGGTGAAATTCTCACCAAGTGGGCCCCCTTGGGTGAGTCTCCCTTAAACTAATCTCAAATGTAACAACTCAAAATATCATATTATTTCTTGAAAACATAAGTACAACATCTCAGTAATAGAACTGTAAGACTAAAACTAGAAAATGCGAGTACAAACTCAGAATATCCAACCTTGTCAAAAGGGGCATCTGACCATTATTTATAGAGAGAAAACTATTGACTAACCCTAACTACCTAGGCAGTCGACTCCATAAAAATAGGAGGATGCCACTTATTGAAAGCATAGAAAAAGATGGAGGAAGTTATGCATGCGCTAAATTGGTCAAAGTAGACTTGCTTCAATGGGAATCTAGCACAACACACTCCCTAGATTTTCTCAACAACAAATATGACCATTAAAAAGGTAGTTACATTCTTTTTATTTGAATTAAGAATTTCCCTCCATAATAGTTTTCCCACTTTTGACTTCTTGGCAACTGACCAACTGGCAAGAGTTTCTCCCACATAGTAGGCTTTGTTGACATCGACATTTTAGTGGAAACCTACACAATAACATTAGCATGCACAAAAAAATGTATATCTATAATTACCTTAGTAACATTCATTCAACCACTTGTAAATTCAACATAGGTAATTCACATAGCATGATAATGTCCTTAAAGTCACATAGATAAACTTATGCCAAGGTCTATGGTTATAAAGGAAAATATCAACAACCAAGTGTCAAAGTCTATGATAGAAACAACAAATATGTAATGAATCCTATCAAAATTGAGCCATTAATTGAGCTCATCATTCTCCCCAACCTAACATTTTGTTGGTCCTCCAGTAGAAGGAGCACTATTCTTTTGCCTAGTTAATGCCTTGAAATCACCAACTACTAGTTGTCCCACATCAATCTCTGCAATGTCTGAATTAGGATCCCAGTAAAATGCTTATTTGTTCCCCAGTCTATTCCATCTTTCTCTTTCTGCATATTAAATGTCCAAGATACTGAGAGGGGGGTGAATCAGTATCTTCTTAAATTTTTTGATTAGATACCATCCAATTATTCCAATACACACAATAGCAAAGATAAGTAAGAGCATTAACTGAGCATGAAATCACCAAACACATGAACACCAAGATTTTTACATGGAAAACCCAAAATGGGAAAAACCACGGTGATTGTTAGCTCACGATATAGTATAACTGCCTATAAGATATTAAAAAATGAGTGTCTCACTGCTAGGACTCACTGTCTAGAAACAAAGGCTCACTGCCTATAGAATTACAATTACAGAAAATGGCTTACATCTAGAAAATGAATTGATGGAGTACACCTAGTAAGTGTAGATTCAATTCCAATGTAGCTCAGTAAACTAACTTAACACACTTCATCATATTCACTCTTCTTTACATTTGCATTCACATCACACCAAAAATTTGCATCATTAAACTTCAAAGATTATCCAATATATATTTGATCTCTCTGCAAGCATCAATTAGTTCGGCCTAATTAGATGTACTTCTCATTTACCAAAAATACCAACTATCGGCTTCAATATTTCATAAAAAATTCTAAAAAGATAATTCACACATCCAACACGCTTGATCAAGTTATCAAAGACCTAAAGTAGGTTGCACATATATCCAAAAAAATTATTTCACTATTACATGATACATCCATTAGGTCAGCTAAAAAGATAATTAGGTCGGCTTCAATCTTTCATAAAAACTTCTAAAAATATAATTCACACATCCAACACGCTTCATCAAGTTGACATAGACCTAAATTAGGTCGCACATATATCCAAAAAAATTATTTCACTATTACATGATACATCCATTAGGTCAGCTAGAAATAGACCTAATAGCACAAATGAAAATACCAGTCTAATATCAATACACCATATGAGCAACTGGATACATGAGATCTTGAATGTACATGCTCTCGACAACTACAAACCATTTCCCAAAACTTCAAGCAACAGTAATTACTAGCAACCAAATGCAGACCAAAATACCAGAGGATGTAAGCAAAATGCCAATTCAAATACCAGACTAGATTACTGGAACAACTATAGACTTGATCTTACAATTGCAACTCATATATCATGGTGACATCAATGACAACACAAAGTAACAAAATGAGATGTTCTTCTTCATTTTTCCAACACTGCAGCTATGTCATATTTGTAAAACTTGTAATCTAGCACAGGCCACAATAGTGTAGGTGGTTGAAATGTTAATGGAAGCCAAAATTGTTGCTTCCTTCTACCCACTTGTATGTACCTGTCAACCCTTTTGCATGTTGCAGCATAGTTTTGTAAAGAGTGGGGTTTAGCTTGTTTCAATTCTTCTGGTAAACTATTCCACCTCTATGCTAAGTATCCCATTACTGATTTTCTTATGGTTTCGGCTACCTTCTCATATTCCTTACAAGTATCTTCTCTAATAGGCATAATCCTATCCTTGTAGCTAGGGTGGTAAATAATTATGTGACATGTCATGAAAATATCTCCAGGATTACTAGATTCAACCTTGAGAGGCAAGGGAGTATGAAATTCCCTTTCCCTATAAGTTTTATACTATTGTCCCCAACTAATTTCATTTTGAATCCAGGACATAAATTCCCTTAAGTGGAGGTCTCCCATATACAGTAATGGATTCCAATCATGATCATTAGAAAAAACATAATTGTGTAGGTATAGTTCACATAACAAATTTTTAACATCAAGAGGGGCAAACTAATAAGCTTGGAAAATTCATGTGGAGTTTCAAGAGTAGGACTCAAACTTGAAATAATCCTTGATAACTTAAAGGAAAGATTTTTCTCCTTCAATTGTATGTAATACACTCTAGGAGGAGATATACATGCTGACATTTTGGGTATTAAATCTACCACATTGTCTACCTTTTCCTTCAAGGAAACAATTTCTGCATTTTTTCCTTCAATCTTTGTGTTTTCCCTTTCAATCTCATTCTACAGATTACGCTTTTCCTTTTTCCATTCCTCCTCATTTCTCTGCATGTCACTCCATAGTTTCATAGCTATGTCATTCCATGAAAAATTAGGAGGTTTATGTATTCCTACCAAAATTTTCTTTTGCATTGATTCTTGTTGTTCAAATAACACCAGTTGCAGTGATCCAAGTTGTTCATCCTACTCTAGCTACAGGAACTTTGGATTCTTATTTTGTTTTTGCTACAAGTGTTCTTGACTTTCAGCTTGCTTTTGGTTCTCAACCTGTTTTGCAATGGTGGCAAGCTCTACCAATTTGATATTTTCTTGTTCCTCAAAAATATATTTTTCTTTAACTTTCACCTACCCCATTGGGGCTTCCATCTCCTCCCTAGATGTTTTTCTGAGCCAAGGGCTTCTCTTTGGAGGTACACCAGTGGCTGGCCCAACTGGTTTTGATCTCTTAGGAGGGTTTTTATCTTTTTCTTTAGCTACAAGAAGAATGATGTTATCAACCTTTCATTTCCTAAGGTTTGGTGTTGCTTTTTCTGCCACTTGCTTCTTGGCCTTTCCCTTTCTCATTTCTGCTTCCTTCATCTATGCTTCCTCTCTCCTAAGGGAAACCCTAGTTCAAATTGGGGTTTTGGGAAGAGCGTTAATATCAGAGTCTAAGGATGAACTTTCCTCATCTGAATATTCTGACTTAGAAGACCTAATTTCAATAGCTTGCTTGACTATAGGAGGGTTTGAACTAGGTTTTTCACTAGAGGTTGATGCTTCAGGAGTAATTTTAGCAGCCCTCACTTCCCTACTAACCCTACGATGTTGAGACTAACCTCTAGGATGTACATTTCTAGTCTAAATTAATCATTACAAACTCCTCCCATGTCATATCAGACACTTCTTGTAGAGATTTTTCCACTAACAATTTTATTCAACAATGGTGAGAGATAGAATTATCGCTACCTTTTTGTGTTTCAGCCACCATGATGGCAAGGAGGTGATATAGCACATTGGGAACATTCATTATTCGTCCATGCCTCATATGGTTCAAGAGCTTGAAGTGTATAGAATGGAGGCATGACTAACAGCCCTCACAAGTAATGTACTTGACAAGGTGGACAACTAGCTATTTCCATGGCTCTGTTAGAGAAGTTCTCTTCATGCCTTGTTTATCCACCACTAACGGAGGATCACTAGGTTCAGTAAATTCAGCCCTAGCTGACCTTGCATCTCTAGTAGTAGGTTATGGCTCACCATCAATAGGTAAACTCATTACCTCCATAATTCTTTCCTCAATAACTATCACCTCCAACCCTTTTACCATTTCCTTCCCTTTAGAGAGTGTCTGTGCAAATTCTTGCGCAATTTCCTCATTGTAGCTATCAAGTTTCAAGAAATAATCTAGCCATCCACAATTTCTAAACTTTGCCAAAGAAGGTGCATCCTACATTACCACATCATGAACCATGGGTTTATTCCTAATTAGTTTTCCTCCCATTGTTTCAACTACCCGCAGTCAACAAGCACTTCAACTAAATTTCCTTTTTCTGCAATCTCTTTCTGAAAACCCCAACTTCTTCTTCTTGTAATTCCTTCTTCTATAGTGCCAACACCAATGTCATGTAGCTTACCAATTTACTTTTTTTGGGTGATGTTTAATATTATGACTAAGCAATAAAGAGCAATAAACAAAGGGTATTATCAAGAGAAATGGTGGTGGTTCAATGACATTTCACACATGCAAGTTGTCATTTCAATTTATCATTGAAATTGGCTTATTTCAAAATTGTTGATATGGATGACACATGGAATTGTGAGTTGACACTCCCCCCCAACCTAAATTACATCATGTGTCTGCACAGGCGAGATGATAATGATGATTGGACAAGGCGGAGTACAACTTCATTTTATGTGAAATATCTACATTTAATTATAGTAATTAAAGAAATGTACTAAAGGTAATTAAGATACAACAAATTGTCATGTACGTACCTAAAAACATGGAGTTTCATTGCAAAGAATGTGGAGAAAGTACTAGTTACCTTTAAGAAGTACAGTTGAGAAATTAATGCAGTGGTGATGGAATGGAATGATGGCAAACTAGAGTGATGGTGGAGTTATGGAAGAGAGAGAAGATGGAGATGGACGGGCGGATGGGTGGATTAATGAAGAAGTGGATTCCCACAAAAGTGGAAATATTTATTATGAAGTGATTGCATGTGTACTTGGATCAAGAAAAAGGAGGGACACTAGGTACGCTTCCTTTAGCTGCAGGAAGTTCAGTGGTTGTATGTTGAATAAATTGTTGCATGAACTCTTCCTTGGACATTGGATTGTGATACAACCTTAGATAGTGGCCATTAACCAAAAGTTTGAATCTAACAGGGTCAATGGTGGTGATTTGTACAGCTTCATTGGGAAATACTTTTGCAACTTCATACGGTCCCAACCAGCTAGTCTACAATTTACCTGCATTTTTTTGATACCTAGATTCATAAAGGAGTGCCCAGTCACCAGGCTAGAACTTCTTTTCCTTTATGTACTTATCATGTCATTTGACCCTTTGATTTTGCACTACCTCAGTATGATTTAGGGTTGTCTTTCTCATCTCATCCAAAACATTCAGTTGCATGATTTTGTCCTTTTGTGCCTCAGATATGTCCATCCCAAGATCTAGTGCAATCCTAAGAGTCTTATGCTCAAGTTCAATGAGCATCATAGTTGTCTTCCCATACAGTAATTCAAAAGGAGTGAAACTTGTGTTTGTTTTCTAGCTAGTCCTATAGGCCCAGACAGCTTCTGGCAGCCTATTTGTCCAATCTTTCCTATGAATAGCCACTGTTTTGGTTAAAATTTCCTCAATTTCCCTATTGGTCACCTCAGATTGGCCATTGGCATGGGGGTGATAGGGAGTAGACTTCATGTGCCTCACATTATATTCATTAACTAGTGTAGTGACAAGGGTTGATGTAAATTGAGCCCCTTGATCAGTCACTATCTCCCTTATAACCCCATAACAAGTGAAGATTTCCTCATAAAGAAATTATGCTACCTTATTATCTCTAGCATGCTTCATTGCTTTAACCTCAACCCACTTGGTCACATAGTTAGTGAAAACCAAGATGTAGGATTCACTATTTAATGGAGGATCAATGGGTCCTACAAATCCAGTCCCCACACTACTGAATTTGACACCATTTTCTGACGGTCGTTTGTCAGTCACTCGACAAATCTTTTTCGGAAGAGCGACAAAATGGAAAAAATCTTTTCGTCACTATTTTTTGTCGAATGTCCGACGAAGAATTAAATGTTGAAGTAACGGTGAAGAATCGTCGGTCAACAACATCGTGAAATGCCTCAGAAATTCGTCAGAATATCGACGAAAATTTTGTGTTTCCACCAACGAATTACACCAAAAGTTTGTCGCTAGTTCGACGAAATGGGCAAGGAGTAGTGTCGAAACAACACCAAACGTTCATTGAATTTGCGATGAAATATCCAAGTAGTAGCATCGAAACAACACCAAGAGTTCATCAACTTTGCGATGAAATTAGCAAGGGCTAGCGTCGGAAGAACACCAAAATTTCATCGCCATTGCGACGAAATGGGCAGGGAGTAGCATGGTACCAACGTGGAAAGATCATCGAAATTGAAATGAAATGTGCAAGGAGTTACGAAAAAATTGTCGTCGCAGCTATAGCAACTTCGTCGAGCCTTTCTGTTGATTTGTCGATGGTTTTCATCGGTGGTTGGCATCGAAATTGCGACGAAGCAGCAATTTTTTTTAAAAAAAAATTATTCATGGAAATGTACCATTGTGGAGACTGACGACTGATCATACATACAGACTGTATATTGGTTTGATGCTTCAAATGATGCATTTTGTATATTGAAAAATGCATTACCTTATTGAGCTTCTCTTTGTTTCAAGAATAGTTTAATATTCTCTACTTAACAGGGCCAACCACGTGATGGTGGAAGCTCATTTGGCCCCTTCCCCCCCCTCACATCACTCTCAATTCCCCATACCCAATCATATAACATTAATCATTCATTCATCCATTAATAACATATAACATTCATTCATTAACATATAACATTCATTAATTAACATATTCACATTCATTCATTAACATATAATATTCATTCTTTCAGTTTTTACATATTATCAAAAATATGGTTGTCATGATATGATTACAATCACTTTTTTTTTGTTTCTTTTTTAAAGCTACATAAAGCTGAAGTGGAGTATCATTTTCTAAATCAATGTGTCCCCCTTTAGTTGTTCTACCCTCTGCTTGTGATCTTAATGTACGCGTAGTCATCGCTCATGACGTGGACGCCGCTTCAAGGGAGGATCTGTGCAATAAGAAAGAAATGTCAAACTGATATGTTTTATTATTATTGTTACAAGTATTTCATTAATTAAAAGAACATTAGAGTGGTTCTCTTTACCTGATGGGTCCACATCATATTCCTAAAATTTTGTTATAGACTCATGCTCAACATGTTGAACACCCTCTAAATCCTTATTTGTAGTTGAAACATGAAAGGTTACATTAATTAATACACCAATTGAAATTAAATGTGTTTAAGAGAACATGAGGGTGGTCCTCTTTACCTGATGGGGCCACATCATGTTCCTGATCTTCTCTAGCCTGATCATGCTCAACACGTTGATCACACTCTACATGCTCTAAAGTTGAAACACGAAAGGTTACATTAATTAATACACCAATTGCAATTAAATATGTTTAAAAGAACTTTAGAGTGGTCCTCTTTACCTGATGGGGCCACATCATATTCCTGATCTTCTCTAGCCTGATCATGCTCAACATGTTGATCACGCTCTACATGCTCTAAAGTACCGGGATGCACACCATGACCTTCATCACTTGCGTTATAACTCCACCCTCACCGGGCATTCCAATGTCATGTGCGGTATTATCGTGCTTGAATGTTTAAAACAAATAGGCATCTTAATTACTTTATGGTGGAAAATTAATATTGAATGGGTGCACAAGTATTCAATTTTAAGTGCTATTAGAGTTTATTTACACAAGCAT